>JBBPNW010000767.1:0-13470 GCA_038091115.1 Rubroboletus rhodosanguineus
TGTCGGTACTGGGGGTTGGTAAGGGTGGAAGGGAGGCAGGGTTGGAATGCGATATGGCAGGTCAAACGGGTCTGCCATATCTATATCTAAACCGAGGTCAATTAGAATTCGAAAGGAGGGAGAATGACGTACCGACGGAATGTAATGGAGGCGAGCCCGAGACCGATGGTTGGTTTGTGGCGACCAAGGCGTCATCTGTTTCAGATTTTTTAGCCTGAACTGTACCGTTTACTGAGCAATGTCATGCTTACCAGGGATGCGGAATCGAACTTGCTTTTGCATGGCGAGTGGATGACGAAACATTTGAAAGGTAAAACGGGAAGGAAAGAATGGAGAAGGACTTAGACAGGGCGTGATGGCACGTGGATGCTCAGGCGTGTGGGAAATGTGGACAGTATCGCATTAGCCGTAATTTCCGAGACACAATGGCCGAGAGCCAAACAACAGTAAATGCTGTTTGGTGTTTGCGAAACTAAACTTATTCTGCCCCACCCATCTCCACCCATCTCCACCGAAAAAGATCTTGTTGCACAACCTCCCATCAACATGTTGTTCTCCGTTCAATCCATCGTCAACAATGCTGTAGCAGCTATCCAAGAAGTACTAAAGACTAAAGTCCTTGCGCCGATGACGGATGCTGTGGCTCAGACGGCAGCTTGGCATGAGGCTATCCAGGAAATCATGGGGTTGCTAGTAAGTGATCGTAGTCCTCACAATTTGAGCAAGTAACTAATACATCTAGGACACGATTCGGGCTATTGCAGGAAGTGCGGAGAGCATTCCGCTGTGGGCAGTCGCCTGTGACATCCAGCTGTCACAATATCAGAACGATCGCTGGCCCAACTGAAGCAAAATCCTGAAGAACGACGTGAGTGGTCAGCCAGATCATCCTTGGCTCAAGGTTGGCCGAGGTGATCTGAACAGTCAGGTCGGAACATCGTCCACGCCGGTCGGTCAGCTGATAGAAAAGCCAAAGGACGCCCACAGTGAAAAGATAGTAGGCGATGACGCCAATATGGAAGATGTGGAGAAGGCGCCTGCAAAGGCGATCATGGAGAAAGGTAAGGCTCGGCAGGTTGACCTGCTGGAAAAGGAGGAGAAGGCGCCGACGAAGGTAGTCAGTGAGAAAGGAAAGGCTTGGCAGATCGACAAACTGAAGACTGAGACCGAGGACCGAGGGCATTCAAGACAACATGCCGATGCATCCAATGCATCCAAAAGAGGGCCATCAAAGAGGCGCTCAGTGGTCAGAGAGGAACGGTCGCCTTCTGTCGAGGAGATTGAGGTTGAAACAGTGACCGAGCAGGCCTGCGAGGCTTGCAAACGACGTGGTGCCAAGTGTATCCCGAACCCAGGGTATGCTTGCGCCCAATGCCACAGTCGTAAGGTGCAGTGTACACTGACAAATAAGAGTCAAACAACCTCGGCACGTCCTCGCCGACCCCAATCTCCAGACACCACGCAGAAACGACGGGAACACAGCGAGTCTCGCCCTCGCAAACCTCGGTCAAGCATGCGACCCATTTCATCACCACCACCTCCCACCACCATGTCATCCCAAGCCACAACAAGACCGGTCATTCGCATCCCAGGCCGAAGCACAGGGGTGCCCTCCCTGAGTGAGGCGTTGCCGAACATTGTGGTCACTCCACTCAAAAAGAAGGACAAGGCAACAAAGCCAAGCCTCGGTAAGTCATTTACATGATTGCTATTCATTGAGTCTACTATTGTATGTATGTAGTTCTCGAAGGGGTGGTCATCCCTGCTGTCAAGAAGTCAGCGCCGATCCCAGCGACGCCTGGGCCATCGAAGATGATGGGACCAGATGACCTTTGGTTAGGCCAGAGTGGGCCCACGGAAACCGCCGACTACGATGCCCTGCTGCACGCCTACCGGCGACTGCAGGCAAGTCATCGCCTGCTGAAGGCCAGCCATTCGCAGCTGCAAGATCGGGTGAATTCAATGGCCGAATCAATGGAGACATTCAGTCAGGTAGTCGCTAACCTCCAGGACCGTTTGAACAGGAGTAAGGGTGATACGGTTTGTGCCACGTCCACCCGAATGCAGTTTCCATTTCAACGATCATCTCGACAGGCTGGGGATGAAGAAGATCTCACAGACGTCTCGGACCGAACATCCTCAGCTCACGGCGATGGAGCCACAGAGCCACGGGCGCTCGGCTTGCCCTCCTCCCCCATTCCATCTCACACGCCCCCAGTCGCCGAGCTTGGGTGGTTCGGGGAATCCTTCCCAATTACTTCCTCCACTGAGGACTCTCTCATGCTCGAGGCGCCACGAATTCCCCCTTCAACAATTTCTCAGCCAATTGTCCCCCTGCCATGACGAGCGGTGACCCAGCCCACCACCACCATCGCGTGGGGTTCAGCTCCAAATCCATTCTCAGGTCGCAGCTGGGCACCCCCATCATTGTTCCAGCCCGGTCCTTTGATCTTCAGCCGCCAATCAGAGATTCAGGGCAGCTCGGCAACACCTGACGTTTCGGGTGGATCAACACCTTCGCTGCCCACCATCGCCTGCATTCCAGCCAAAGAAGACGTCGTGATGGATATGGCAAGTGTGGCCGAAGCGGTCACCAAGGACATGTCAGTCGGTGTGGAGACTGAAGACGCTGGGGGAGCAACCGAGCATCCCCCAGCATCCAATTAGTTGTATACTGTGCCTGTTCTTTCAAAATGATGTTGTAAATATGCGAATGGACTCTGTACATTTACTATTTCAATATAACAGCATATATAGTCATTTTCTTGGCGGCCAACGACCTGGTGGTGATACTACCGCATCTGGTGGCAAGGGAGCTTTGCGTGCCCTGCCAGATCATCGCGGAGTTGCACCTGTTGACCAAATTCCTAAGTCAATTGTGAATCGATGCTCGGAAGATCAACATACAGTACCTTGAGTCTCAGTGCCCTTCTCCATAGATCGGACCGGGAACCGAGCTCGGGACCTTCCTTTTCTGCCACCCTCTGCAATCGTCACGCTGACTGGGGGGTGTGCACTCGGCATTTTCAACGCCGACCTTATTTTCTTTGTTCGCACAGCTAAGGGTGTACTTGAGATCAATGTCCCTCATTCATCTTCCATGTAATCCAACCACATACCACCATCACCATCATCTTCCGGGGCGGGTCTCTTCATGGTAGACTTTGGCCGAGGATTTGGCCTCGGCCTTGGCAGCTTGCCTGACCTGACGCCTTTGGTATCACCCTCAGCCTGTCCAATTGGGGCTTCTATAATGTTTATTAACCTGATCCATCATGTCAGACATCCAGCCACGTACTGCCACCACCACCATCTTCTGGGGCAACTCTCTTCTTGGTAGGCTTCGGCCAAGCGTTCGGCTTCAGCCTTGAGAGCTCGCTTGACCCAACGCCTTTGGTATCACCTTTGGTCTGTCCAGGTGGGGCTTCTGTGATGTTTAGCTGCCTAGCCCATGACATCAGACATCCGGCCCCTTACCACCATTGCCATCATTGGCAGCAGCATGTCTTTTTATGCTTGCCTTCGGCCTAGCAGTTGTCCGCATTGGCAGCTCACTTGATCTCACGAGTTCGGTATCGCCTGCAGGCCGTCCGATGTCAGTTTGCTTTTCGGCAGTATGCCTCGGTCGCACTCCATCATTATCCTGAGTGGGTTGATTAACCTTCTTGGCTTTTTGGGTTGATGAACCTTCTTGGCTTTTTGGGGTGGTCCGACCTTCAACGGTTCATGAGCATGTTGAGACCCATCAGTGTTCGATCTTGGAACTTCCATGGGTGCTCTCCTAACTGCATATGCAGGCCCAACAAATCAATAACTTCATATCGCTAGCAAATAGCCACATACCTTCTCTTGGAGGCCCACTCTTGAGCTGCCTCGGTCGGCCTTCCTCATCACTCTGGCCTGTTCGGTTACCCCTACCGGTCCATCCTTTCATCACATTAGTCGAATCAAAGCTCCACAATCCTTCCCTCACAGCATACCTTGCGTTAATGCCCCCGCCTCAAATGACACTGCTTGTTGAGGTAGGTCCCCTACCTCTTCTTCGCTCTCGGACCAATCACTATATGGCTCTGACGGACTCCGTACCTCCTTTCATTTTCCTTTTTGTTAAGACCAAAAACACTCAAAGGGAGGTTCTGGGCTAAAGACTCAAAATACCGAAGATGGGGAATAATCTACAAGGAGTCCCTACTTATATACTAACTACTGGAGTCGCTTACTAAGTAATAGAACCCGAGAGAACATTGTGGAACATTCTACAAGGGTTAAGGGGATGAGATCATCGATGAGTAAGTGATGACGTAGGTATGATGTCATGGTCTAGAACGGTCTAGACTTGGTAAAGGGGGAGATAAGATAAGATATTGGAAGGAAAAGGTAAAGAGTCCGCGATGGTTACGATAGGGGTTTTAAGGGATTTTTAAAGGTATCGTTTCATTACCCCCTTTTCAAGGTTCATTGTGGTCGATAAGAATACCTTCAACGCGTGGTTCCACATCGGGCGCAGGGATTTCAAATAGTCCGTCGGGTAGACGGTTGAGGGTTTTCGCGAACGACTTGAAGTCGGGGTTGAAGAAGAGCACTGTGTGGGTGGACAGACACAAGGAGCAGTCGCACGGTTGCGACGAGCGAACTGCTTGGGGATGCTTCTTGTGGAATCGTTCAACGGTGGCTTTAGCCCCTTTAAGATTCTCCTTTGGTTCCCACGTGTGATCTTCTTTTGGGTAGTTTTTCCAGTCGACGAGGTACTCGGTTTTCCCTTGGCGTTTTCTGGAATCAATGACATCGTTAACTTTGTACGTTGGTTCATTGTGTATGATAGTCGGAGGCGGTGGAGTCGGTTTCTGTTGTGATGGGAACTCGGGTTGGCGGTATGGTGTGAGGAGTGATTCGTTGAATGTTGGGTGTACGCCCTTCATTCCTTGTCCGAGTTCCAGTTGGTACGACGTTGGCAAGACCTTTTTGATGACTTTGAAGGGTCCGTGACGTTTGTCGTCGAACTTCTTCGTTGGTCGATCTGTACGAAGATTGGTGCCATCTAGGAGCACCAGATCGCCAGGTTTGAATTCTTGGCTAGGTCTAGCCTTTTTGTCGTACTGCTTTTTCATTTGCTCGGCCACGAGCTTTAAGGCTTCATGTGCCTTGCCCTGGTGAAGCTTCATCCTTTCTACGAAGCGTGATGCTTCCTCGTTTTGGACTTCAATTTTCTCAGAGCTGATTCGGGGTTGCTGTCCGTAGTTTAGGATGAATGGGGAGTAACCAGTTGCCGAAGTGGTATTCTGGTTGTGCGTGAACTTGGCTAGTGCGAGCCACTCTGCCCAATCGGTCTGTCGTTGGTTGATGTAGATCCGTAGGTATTGTTCGATCTCCCTGTTTATCCGTTCTGTTTGTCCATCCATTTGAGGGTGGTAGGCAGTGGACGGGTTGCCTTCGATCTTCAGAAGAGCGTACAAGTCTTTGACGAACTTGGATATGAACTGAGGACTGCGGTCTGAGATGACTTTCTTGGGAGTGCCATGGAGTTTGAATACGTGGTCACGGAATATTTTAGCGACTCCCAAGGCGGAGATGGTGTGAGACACGGGGAATGCGTGAATCATTTTTGAGAACCGATCGACGACGACCAGTATTGCCGTTTTCCCTTCTGACTGCAGTAAGGGGCTGATTATATTGACCGAAATGATTTCCCAGGGGGCATTTGGGATTTCATTTGGGTTTAGCGGCGTTCTTTTTGGGTTCGTCATTGGTTTTGTTCTTTGGCACGCGTCGCAACCACGTACATACGACTCAATATCTTTTCGCATTGTAGGCCAGAAGTACTTGGTGTGAATAAGATTGAGGGTGCGTCTTGTGCCTGGGTGACCAGCGAGAGGGTGGTCGTGGTTTTCCTGAAGGATTCTTTCTCGCAGGGACTGGTCATATGGGACATATAAAATATCCTTCCAGTATACTAATCCTTCCTTCAGGGTCCAATGGGATGACGGGTCTTTAAGTCCGTCGATCGCAAAGGGTTCTTGTTTGTTTTGCGCTCCTCAGATCACTTCTTCTATATCGAGGCGAGAGGATGCACGAAGGTGGATCTGACAATTTTCTTGGCACGGTGTGAAGAGCGAATCGGGTAGGAGGATCTTTTGTTTATTATCCGCGTCTACCCCCTTTTCATACTCGGGCATCCACAATAAAGGATCCGCTGGGTTGCTTTTCTCTGGGCGGTGCTCGATATGGAAATGGTACTCTTGTAGGGTTAATTGTCATCGTGCTTGTCGGCGTGTCAGATCTTGGGGTTTCCTGAAGAACTCGAGGTTCTTGTGATCGGTCAGGATGAGGAAAGGTTGTTTTGCGCCTAGTAGGTACTGATGCCACTCCTTGAGTGCATACATGATGGCGGCAAGCTCCTGATCGGCCGCGTGGTAATTCCTTTCCGCGTCACTCAACGCTCGAGATATATAGGCAACAGGGTGCCATTCGCCGTCCTGCTTTTGAGAAAGAATCACACCCATGCCGATACCAGATCCATCTGTTTCGATACGGAACTGATCGTCATCTCTTGGCATGGCTAGTGTGGGGGCACTAGTGATGGCGTCTTTTAATTTCTCAAAAGCTTCCTGGCATTCCTTGCTCCATTCGAAGTCACGATTTACCGACGTGAGGGCGTTTAGGGGCTTCGCTATTTTGGCGTGATTATTAATGAAGCGTCGGTAAAAGTTTATGAACCCGAGGAAACTGCGGAGTTGTTTCTTGTTGGTGGGCACGGCCCACTCTTTTATGGCTTTTATTTTTCCGGGTTCCATCTTTACATGGTTCTGTGATATGATCACTCCGAGAAACTCTGTTTCTTTGGTCTCGAAGTCGCATTTATCATGACGTAGATAGAGTTTGTTTTCGCGTAGGATTTGTAATACCTCGCGAACCACCTTTCTGTGTTCTTTGATTGTCTTTGTGAAGATCATGATATCGTCTATGTAGACTACGACTACTCTGCGATTGATGAGATCCTTGAATAATGAATTCATCATGGTTTGAAACATCGTGGGAGAGTTTGTAAGTCCGAAGAACATTACTAAGGGTTCGAATAGGCCTCGATTGGTCCTAAACGCGCCTTTCCACTCATCGCCTTCCTTCATTCGTACGTTATTGTACCCCCATTGTACATCCATCTTGGTGTAGAACTTGGCCGTTTTGAGTTTGTCGACGAGTTCATTGATTAGGGGAAGGGGATATCTATTATGTATGGTGACCGCGTTTAACTTCCGGTAGTCTTGGACCGGTCGTAGGCAGCCGTCTTTCTTTTTGATGAAGAAGAAGGCTGATGCGAATGGGGATTTTGACGGACGGATTCATCCTGTCTTTAGATTTTCCTCGAGGAACTTGTCGAGCTCTTCTTGTTCTCCAGGACCGAGGGGATATGTTTTGCAATCCACGGTGTGATCTCCTGGGAGGAGTTCGATCGCGTGGTCCCATGGACGTCTTGGCGGGAGTTCGTCGAAGTTCTCTTTGGCGAATACATCCGCATAGTCGTGAATGTACTCTGGGGCTGCTTCCTTGAAGGTTTTCTTTTTCTTTTGTGCAAATTCAGCGGCGGCTACGTCTGTGGACATGTTTCGACTATGGAAATACGAGTCGGTATTTATGGTAAAAAGGCGTTCGCCTTTGCCGTATCTGACATATTCATTGGTCACCTCCTCTTCAAGGTCCTCCTCCGTCTCAATGAGATCAGGTACGTGATCATTGTTGCACCTGAAGCTGAGTCGCCCTGTCTCCCAGTTGATATCAGGATTGTGGATTTTCAGCCAATCATGACCCAAGAAAATATCATTGGTGGTCAGTTTGGTGACTGCGAGGGCGATTTCCTCCTTGTGATCGAGAATGTCGAGTTGGACAATCACGAACTCCTTTATTTGTCCGGCCGAGTTCAACGAACCATCGGCATTGTACACCGAGATTCCCCGGGGGAGCGCATGTTTGTGGAGGTTGTGTTTTTCAACGAACGATGCGTTGATGGAGGAACCCGTACATCCAGAGTCAATAAGAGCTTTGACCTGGTGTTTGGACCATTCATTTCTGGTCACCATTACCGGAACTTCCAAGGAGTTGTGTTTCGTTCATCGAGTGGAAGCGTTGACAAAACGTGGTTTTCCTTGGAGGTCCTTAATGACCCACCATGCCGCATCGTCGGACATGTTTTTGATGTCATTTATCAGGTCTGACATGACCTCTTTGATTCGAGAGTCGTGGACAAACGACTTTAGATGATTTATCGCCCTTTTCTCATCGGGACTGTTTATTTGTTGTCTGATCCATCGAATGGACCAGGAATCTAGGGTATTTCCCCATGATTTTGTCTTATGAGAGTGGGTTTTCATATCCATGCTCCCAAAACCACCAGCTCCACGAGCTGTCATGTCTAGATCTTCGACTTCCTCTACTTCTGGGGTCAAAATCTTTTCCAGTATTAATTGAGCTACTTTATCTTTTCGCTCAACCTTAAATTCCTTATTGGCTTGGTTAACCAATAGGATTTTCACTTCACCCCGATAGTCTGAGTCAATGACTCCAGCTCCAGTAGTGATCTGTTTCTTAACCGCAAGCCCACTCCTTGGTGCAATACGGCCGTAGTGCCCTTTTGGGATTTTCATTGATATTTTTGTACTTATAAGGGCCTGGCCCTTTGCTGGCATGGTTACATCCTCAGCGGCGTACAGATCAAATTTGGCCACGCCCGGAGATCCTCGCACAGGAAGGGGAATGGTTTTATCTTCGCGTTTAACCTTAAGTTTTGGCGTCTCGGTTTCACGCTTTAATATTCTTACAAGAGGAACTTTAGACTTGTCCTCAGCGAGTTCAGCCGTTTCATCAGTGTTCAAAGCATTATATTTATTCTCAGATGCGATACATTGTACACTAGATGAAATGTTCAAAGGAGAGTCAGACCGGCTGTCTACTGCTCTCTGCTTCCAAAACCCTGGCTGTTGGCGTCAACCACCTTCATGCTGGCGGCGAGCTCCGCGTCATCTTGATAGAAGATTTTCGCATTCTTGTACTCCATGAAGCGCATGTGCTTTGGAGGTTTGAAGTGTTCAGGGCAGGGCCACTTCTTTCCGCATTTGAAGCAGAGCCCCTCTGCTCGTGCTTTTCCAATGTCCATCGGGGCTCCCTGACCACTGAAAGTCCCAACTTGGTTGGGGTGGACACTTGGAGCGGCTGCGGCAGGTGTGCCACTCGAACCTTGGTTGGGTTGGCCAGACCCGGTTGTAGCCCTTGGTTGCCACCACTGTGGCGTTGGGTAAGCCAATTGGCCACGCTTTCAGTTGGCGATCTCAGCCAAAACTTCCTCGGCATCGATGAGAGCAGACTCCCACCGATCCAAAGAAGTGGACTTGATGAGGCGGGAGTTTTGCCTTTCGACAAACTCTACTACCTCGCTTCGGATTCCCCTCCTCACCATGTTGATGAGGACTTTCTCAGCCAACGTGGGGTGGTCATCGAACTCAGCTTCGATCACCAACTGGTGCATTCGAATGAAGAAATCTTCGATCGTCTCCTTTGGATATTGGCGCATGGAGAAAAGCGCCTTTTCGGCATTCCTTTGGAAGCCGGCAGGGAAGAAAGTTTTTGTGAGCTCCTCCACGAAGCTCTCGAAAGTCATGGAATTGTAAGTTCCATGAGCAAAGAAAAGGTTGGCGAAGCGACCGGCGGGATTTTTACCTCATATACGAGAGTGTAATAAGAATCTTCTGCCTTTCGGCAGGCTCTTCCTCAAACCCAGTGAGGTAGTTTAGGATCCTGCGGATCCAGGGGTTGAACTTTTCCTTGTTGCCCTCGTATGCTTCAGGCTTGGCGGTTATCGACTTTCCCAGTCAAGCGGGGGGTGGCCGAGACAGGGCCGTTGCGATGGGTGCAGGTCTAGCCTCTGCACAAGGCGCGGGGGGAACTCCAGCCGTAGCCGGGTCGATGAGGAATTTGTCGTACCATTCCTGGTACTCATCGGAGAAGGTAGGGTTGGGGACTTGGGACTCTCTAGCGAGCCCAAGTCTGGACATCCGCATGGAGATTTCTTCTTCCACATCTTCGTCTGAGGAGCCTCGGGACATGTCGGCCGGTCGGCGGGGGCGGAGAGGGGAGCGGATCGTCGACGTACTCATTGTCGGCGAAGTAATCTGAGGTAGTAGTGGAAGGGGGGTTATATAGCTCTAAGGAGTCGTGGATCCTTCAAGCTCTTGGAGGAGTGATGAGGAGGAGGCGTCTGAAGAAACGTCTCCAGGTACCGTTGAGCGGAATGTTGGAAGGAAGGGGGAACGCCTTGTGTGAGCCTCACTAGTCCTCGTCACCAGACGACTTCTAGGTCTCGCACTGAACGCAGGAATGGGGGATCTACGGCTTCTTTGTCAGCCTTGAATCCCTGTTGAGGGGATGTCCTTTATTCCTGGACAAGGATAGAGTTGCCTTAGAGGTCCATGCAACCACACCGGGAGGAGGTTGCTAACGGACAAGGGCTGTTAACCCACGTGACAATAACCCATGATCACGCAAACGGTGGGACCAGATGTATCGTGTATCCCTACACGTTGGAGTCGACGTCACTCCAAAACCGGCCCTAGTGCACTATGGGCGACAGCAACTTTATCCGATTTAGAACGCTGGACAAGCGTATGAATAGCGTGGATGCAGTGCTAGTCTGCTCTCGGTTTAATCTCCGAGAAGGAGAGATTCCTCTTTAACGACGAGGTGATCGTATAAAGCTCTGAAGGGTAGAAAGGGGTATCCCTCACGAGGGGAGAGTGAGAAGACAGAAAGAGTAGGAGAAGGAACAGTTACAGCCGGAGCGAAGAGCTCGACAGCAGGTGAATCGAAGAGGGCGAGGTTGGAGTCGGGAGTGTTTCGGGAGGATGAGAAGCCTTGAGGCACGACGGAGGCTAGATGCTCCACGCCATGTGTTGTGGGGAGGAATGGAGGAGAGGGGATGAGCAGAATGGCGACTAAGTGTCCCGTTGTACTCGAGGAGAGATCTTTGGTATTATGTTAAGACCAAAAACACTCAAAGGGAGGTTCTGGGCTAAAGACTCAAAATACCGAAGATGGGGAATAATATACAAGGAGTCCCTACTTATATACTAACTACTGGAGTCGCTTACTAAGTAATAGAACCCGAGAGAACATTGTGGAACATTCTACAAGGGTTAAGGGGATGAGATCATCGATGAGTAAGTGATGACGTAGGTATGATGTCATGGTCTAGAACAGTCTAGACTTGGTAAAGAGGGAGATAAGATAAGATATTGGAAGGAAAAGGTAAAGAGTCCGCGATGGTTACGATAGGGGTTTTAAGGGATTTTTAAAGGTATCGTTTCACTTTTCTAATAGCAGAATCGGATTCTACTTCATCTTCCTGGTCGGCATCTGATTGATCTCGGTCAGGATCATCCTGTCCTCAGCCTTCAGTCCGAGGGATCCCCTTTGGTTTTGGCATTTCCTGCTGAGATCCCTGTCCCTCTGTTGTCTCTGATGAATCTTCATCGTTGCTCTCTGCAGGGTCCTGCAGTTCGTTCTTTCCGTCCAACCAATATTGGAATGCAAAGATATCATTCGGTACGTCGTGTTGTCGTTTCCGAATGAATTGAAGAAAACATCTTGCGTCGTTGGTCTTTAGATGGCTGGGATCATCAGGGAAGCTAAATCCGTCAGGAAGATGCCTAGACAGGAACAGGTCATCCTGGAACTCAGTCAGCTTTTTGAATGGTGCCGAAACCTTCGGATTCTTGGCTATCAACCCTGGAAACGGTTAATCTCACAGAGAGCAGTGACATATGAAGTCGACATACGATAGTGTGAGGTCAGGAAGCCTCAGACCATGTTCTGCATCTTGGTTTGGTTTCGACCCGTGATCTCTGGGATCCATATTCGACCATCCGAACGAGTTACCATATTGACTGCATCATCCCCCCTTTTCTGCCTCGGTTTCCTCCACTTTTTCTTGTCCATTGAGCCCACATCCTCATTGTCCCCATCTCCCTCCATTCCTTCCTCTACCGGCAGAAATGATTGGCTGAGATACCTATCCCAGTCCCCCTGGATCGTGTCAAAGCCCTGGAAAGATAACCCGTTTTCGACTTCCGAGTTGAAGTCGAAGCTTATCTGCATTAGACTTCGGTGCCTTCCCAGGGCAAAGAGCAGACCTACTAGTTTGAGAACACTTCGCCTTTCTCATCCTTAAATCTGCTCAATATCACCATCCTGATCCCACCTCTTTTCCACATCTCCTGTGTGAACTGCTTCATGGCTGCTGCCATGCCCCTTGTTGCAAACCTGCATGGCTTGCAGCATGTAGAATACCATCATCTGAGAAACACCTACCGTGCCTTCGCTTCGGTCATGGCACCCTGCAGATTCCATATAGCAGCAGTCAACTCGGCCACCACGATCTCCGCAGGAGAGAGACTCTTCATAACTTCGGCAAGCATTTTCTGATAATGCTGAAACATGGCAGAGGACCCTGGCTGCGCACCGAACCGTTCCTTGATCATTCTCTTGATTTCTTCTTTCTGCTACTCCCGAATCACAGACCGAGCCGTCCATATTGTCCCAAGGGTGATGCCATCCCTTTTCTTTACCCTCCGCCCCTGTTTTTGCATCCATTTCTCATATAACTTTCTGAGGTCGAGCAGTCAATTCGGCGAGACATGCACAATCTTTCTTACCTGAACTTAACGGTCCCACACCACATTCTCCAGTGTCAGGTGCTCTTTCAGACACCAGATTCAGGTAAGCAGAGCCAGCCAGATGCTCTGCCATTTTTTACCTCTGGCCGCCTTCCATGAAGGCCATTGCTCCTGGAGAATGAGCAGTGCATTCTCAGATATGACAGCGCTGTCATGTTGGGTTTGAATCCAAGATGGCCCTGCCTCTTCTTCGGCCGAGACGTCCTCAGCCTCAGCTTCCCCTACCTCCATCTCATCTTCCAAGCCATTGTATACCGTGCCTTGATATTCCATTGTGGCATATTCCTCTTCATAGTCAGACATAGCGGATGATGATAGATGAAAAGTGCAGTGTGATGAACTGCACGTATAATTACTCTGCCCCCATGTCATCGTTGACAGATGCTGAGTAGCCAAGGTTACACAATAACCACAATACCCCCGAGACAAGTAACATATGCCTAGGCTGACTGGAATGGCACCGAGAAAAGTCATATAAACATAAACTCTGTGACGTTGAGCCAGGCACCGAGAAGCATACTTGGTTAGACAATAACGGCAATCTCCTCGCATGAGCAGACATATTCCTAGTCCGATCCACTTAGCCAACAGCCAAGGTGACCGAAGCGCGGAAATGCTGCAGTATAAGAGTCGGAGTTCGGATATTCCTGTCCTCGGCTCGAACTAGCCGAAATGACTCACTACAGTGCCCGAAAAACCATGTGGGAGTGCATATGTGTTACTGATTTGTGTGATGGCTCACACTGTGAAGTGA
>JBBPNW010000768.1:0-13468 GCA_038091115.1 Rubroboletus rhodosanguineus
ATTCTTGTCAACTGCCCATCAAGGTTCGTCAATTGCCACACGTCTCCGCAATCACTGACAATTCATATCCAGATGTCGTCCCCGTTGATCCTTCCACTCTCTCCCACTGGAAACACTTGCCATACTCGGGCGATTACGATGGTGAGCCTCTCCGTCTCTCCATCAATCACACTCATCACCATCCAGGCACTTGGATTTGGGGTCGCGGCACCTGCGACGACAAGGGCGAGCTCATCCAGAAACTCATCGTCATCGACGCCCTTCTCAAACATGGCTTTTCTCCTGCTCGAACCATTGTACTCGCTTTCGGTTTCGACGAAGAGACAACTGGTCGACAAGTACGTCCACCATCCACCCACCTTCCCGCCTTTAATCCATCCCCAGGGGGCTGGTCATCTTGCTACTTACCTCCAACAAACATACGGTCATGATGGTTTTGTCATGATCCTCGACGAAGGCGGTTCGTTTCTTTTCTCTTCTCCGCAACCCATATTCTCATTCTTACCCAGGTTCCGTGGAAGGTCACGGCAATGGCGTGTACTTTGCTCTCCCTGACCTCTCCGAAAAGGGCTATCTCGATGTCCGCATTCAAGTCGCTACCCCAGGCGGTCATTCCAGCATACCCCCAGACCATACAGTACGTTCCTTTGTCCATAACACGCATGACATCAACAAATGCATCCTGTCAGAGCATCGGATATCTTGCTCAGTTCATCACTACGCTCGAGGAAAACCCTCACGTCCCTCAACTATTTCGTAACGGGACTCCCTTCCTCTCTACCATGTGCCTTGCAGAGTACTCTCCATCTTTCCCCGATCAACTCCGCACAATCGCCCGTAGGGCAATATCCGACGACGCAGCTCTGCAGTCTCTCAAGCGCGGCCTCCTCGAACTGTCGCCTGCTACCCGTGCCATGTTGGGAACAACTCAAGCTGCCGATATTCTCGAAGGGGGCGTCAAAGTCAATGCTCTTCCTGAACGCGCTGCGGTCATCGTC
The DNA here is from genome assembly GCA_038091115.1 of Rubroboletus rhodosanguineus. Classification (NCBI taxonomy): domain Eukaryota; kingdom Fungi; phylum Basidiomycota; class Agaricomycetes; order Boletales; family Boletaceae; genus Rubroboletus; species Rubroboletus rhodosanguineus. The sequence continues at coordinate 999 of JBBPNW010000768.1, forward strand.
AACCATCGTATTGCAGAACACAGGTATGTTCGCACGTGACACAAAGATGCGCTCGCTCAACGTGATGAAGCTCTGTATCCGAGCTTCAACAACACCTCGCCCAAGTTCTCCATCCGGTCGCCCGCAAGTACGATTTGACTTTGGATGCTTTCGGGCAAGTGGTCCACACCGGCCAGGCAGGGGAAGTATCCATCTCCAATGAATACGATTCGGCCCTTGATCCTTCTCCTGTAACCCCCACTGGTTATGGCCCTTACTCGATCCTCGCTGGAACTTTCAAGGCGACCATGGAGTCCTCTAACTTTTACAATGTGACACAAGTGGTCGTCTCCCCATCTTTATCCTTGGGTTCGCATCTTGACTGTTCGTCGTCGTATCCCAGACTGATTCACCCTTCTAGGCAATACTGGTGCGATCTTTCCGGCTATTTCGCTCCACTACACGCGGGTTTGACCTTTCATCTCAGACACACGATTCTACTGGAACCTGACGAAGCACATATTACGATTTTCTCCTTTTACTTCTGCAGATTACTATAACGGTTTCCACACGGTGAACGAAGGTGAGTTATCCCCATCTCAAGCAAGCACATCTCTGGGAATACTAATACTATTTAGCATTACGGGCGGAGGCGATGATCGAAGCTATCAGGTTCCACACCAATTTCATTCTCAACCTCGACGAATCTTCATTGCCTTGATAGGGAACTTGTGTCCCCGAAGACTTGGGAAACTTGTATTTTTCTTCATCTTCATAGTTCAAGAAGAGTTATTCTCAGAAATATCAGTATACATTCACATTTACAGGTACAGTGCTGTCGCTGGATGAATACACGAGTTTGCTTCCGCTTTGCTCCTGCTCGCCATTAGTGTATTCGTCGATTACTTTGCAAGTGCTTCAATGATGACTTTGACCCCCCACGCGCCTGGGTCCGGGACCTTTTGCTCCTTCAACCAATCACCCCCGACGTATGCGCTCCTGCCCGCCTTTGCTTCAATATTCTTTGTCTGTTCCGCAGCATCCCGCGCGGCCTTGACAGCACTCTGAAACCCAGCCGGAAGCGCATCTACGAAAGCAGTAAGCGGATCGATGAGCGTGCGTGAGGGTGGTCGGGCACGCGTATAGGTGTACAGCCGGGCAAGAGCAGACTTGAGAGCGCTGTTCCACACCTCGGTCGTGGCTGTTGCAACAGAGGAGCGTGCCAAGGCTTGGGCGAGCGAAGAGAAGAAGATTCTGCTCGAACGAGGACAAACCTTCAGTTGGGGGCTGGAAGAATGACGTTTGGAAATGGTACGAACGAGTACAGAGCGCCACTCGTCCCTCCCATCTTTTCCTCGGCCACCCTGGATATGGCGATCATACCGTTGACCACATCATCTCCTACAATGTCACCCTGGCTGAGAACTTCGAGCACACCTTTGGATTGATGACCATCAGCGAACATGGTATAGATGGAACTTGGGCTGCTATGGTAACTGACCTGATGCACCTGCGCTAAGGGTCAGCCCACAGTCTCCGTCACCAGCGATCTTGTCCATATCCGTAATCTCGCCCTCGGCTAACAAAAGTGCATTACAGGCGCGCCCGATGGCGATCTCAAAGGAGCGCACGTCCGGCGCCCTGAGGGAAGATCGGCTGTTGAGAGGAGTGACGCCGACCGATGCCGAAAAAGCCGTTTCAGTGATGGTTTTTGGTTCAGTCTTTGAAGACCATTTCCACCCGGGGGTATTGGTGGGGTCGTCGAGAAGGGAAAGTATGAAATCCATAGAAATGGTATGGTTGGATTCAGTGCTAGGGAGGAGCAAGAGAGTGATAGAGAACCCTGGCATGTTGAGGCTCGTCTATTCCGATGTCAGTCGCTAGTTTCGTGCGCATGGGAGACGGACAAACCATGAACGATCCAACCAGGACGCGCATCGCCTCGATACCTTGCTTGTCTAGTGCACTCTTTGCCTCGCTGACAATAGCGCTGAGTTCGAGCTCGCTGAGGCCGCCGAGGTTGTTGACGAGGAGCACGACGCGGTCAGTGCCGTCGTTCTTGAAAGGCACAAAGGATCGATCAGGATCGGCGGTAGAGGTGATCATCTGAATGAGGTTCGGAACGAGTTCGTCGAGTGGGGGCACTGGAGAGACGCGACGATGACCGCTTTCGTTGTGAATACCGAGCCCGATCTCCAGTTCGCCGATACCCAGATGAGTTTCGGGTACCGCAGTGCCGGGAACCTACACACATCATTCGAGTGGTGTGAGTATGCTGAGAATGGAATTGCGTACATGACAATGCTCTAGTCCCACTCCGATTGTGCCGAGGTGAGAAGAAATGTGTTCGGCGATGGCATGAACCTCCTCGAGCAGCAAGTGCGCCTGCGATCTTGTACACGAGGCAGACGCCAGCAAGACCTCTATCCAATGGTTAGTGAATCGATACAACGGTGCTCGAAGGGAGGCGAACGGGCCTCCTCCCAACAATCTTTCCCTGCTCTCGTCCGACGGCAACGTCGTCACCGACGACCACAAATTTGACGCGATCCGACTTGTCGGGATGAACGGCGGCATACTGCTCTTTCGCGAGTCCGAAATTGAGAACGTCGCCGGTGTAGTTCCTTGCGTGGTCAAGCTGTCAGCAGCGGGAGTGGAAGAATGGTGGTGGGTTTACTTCACAATGATGACCGTACTGGGGGATGGTTAAGCGATAGAGACAGAGAGCAAGTGACAAGGGACGCACCCTGCATCGTTGCTTACCAAGTCGATCGCACGACGGACCTGGCCCGCACTTGGCGAGGCAAACACATTTCCGCAGACCGCAGCTGGTGTACGAGATGAAGGTTCAGTAGCCCCCAAGGAGTAAGGAAACCCTACCTGACAATATTCCTTGACCTGTGACGAACAGATAGACGAGATCCAACAATGCCGAATGTCAGGGCACCCACCGACGAATGCAGAGTGGGATGGTTCGTGGCCAGAGCCACCCCCACAGACGAGCGCGACCTTTGAACGGTCTTGGTTGGCAAGGTGAAGGACTGGTTCGATGACGTGGTCAATATTGCACACGAAATTGAGCAGTGTGGGAAGAGAGAACCTCTGTTTGCAGGATCGACGGCGAGATGCGGGTTGAGGACACACAGCCCCTTAAGGGAGTCGAGCACAAGCGAGGCAGGGGTGTTCAAAAAATGTTTGCCTGGTAGTGTGAGGGGGCTGATGGGAGCTGCGACATGCGACACTCACTCTGTACGACCATGGCGATGGTGCTCGACGCTGTGGGGAACGTCGGGGAAGGTGGGGGAATATTCGCGACCCCCCATGACAGATGACCGGTGACCCCCCACGCCACTGTGAGCTTGGTCTCTTACTTCTCACCGCGATGAGCCTGCCATCGCCAGCAGCGTCGCCGTCGTCCAAAGTCACCGACTTGGATGCGGGACTGACACGTCGCAAGAGACAACGCTCAGAATCAATGCAATCAGACTCATCTTCCCTCAAGAGGGCCGCCTCTGAAGGCCCCAGCTCCGCGACGCCCGTCCGTGCCACCTACGACGCACCCACCGCCGATGCCACCAACGATATCGACGCCTATATGGCAGAACAGGGCGAACATGTTCTCGCCACCGTCACTCTCATGCCTCCTCCCACACCCCCACATGAACCACCAGCAAATCTCACCCCGCAGCAAAAGCTGAACTACGTCACCGAGCGCCGTCTCAAACAGATGCAAGTCGGTGACACGTGGTATATCGTATCTCGCAAGTGGTATCGGCGATGGGAGGCCGCGTGTCAAGGCATCATTGACAAGTCTGGCCCGCTCGAGGAAAAAGATGTTGGCCCCGTCGACAACACGCCACTCGTCGACCGTGATGCCAACCTGGTATCGAACCTGACAGAGGGAGTCGATGTCGAGTTTGTGCCCTGGGACGTCTGGAAAGCCTTTACTATTTGGTGCGTCATTGACGTTCGTCGAGCTGCGCAGATGATTCGAATCTATGTAGGTATGGTCCGGCCACATATCCACACCCTCGTTCTGTGATTGCGAGAGGCCACCTTGGGGAACCTAGTCTGGAACTTCGACCTCCCCGCCTTAAAGTACTTTCCCTCGTCGATTCCCAATCGGATGGGCCGATTGGTCCCCCCCACAGTTACGTGACGCTCTCGACAAAAGATACAGTGAAGGCTCTCAGCAAAGAGCTTGTAGCTAGTGTATCTGCGCGCTCCAACATTCCATTCAGGATATGGAAAATCCAACCGGGAGAATATGCGGGATCACAATTCCCTGCCTCGAAGCTTACTGCACATGGAGCGGAACTCTTAGAGATAAATGACAAAACACTCGAGGACGCGTTGATTGAATTTGACGATCCCTTTGTTGTCGAGTTTCAGCGGGATGGCAAATGGATAGCAGACCAAACGTCGACGGTGCCGGCTTTAGCAATCCCGTCTGTTCCTCCTCCCTTGTTTGGTGGAGATGATTTCTTCAGTCGTTTGGGAAAGGGCCCCGCGACAACGAGTGTCACTCAGATTCAACCTAGACAGGTACCATCACCCGCACCATCGGCGGGATCGTCCGCCAAAGCTCAAGATTCGCAAGTCGTTCCTTTCAAGTCGTTTGGATTCTCCAAGAACAGGGTACCACAAGAACCAGGGACACTCGGCCTCGGAAACATGTATGTGGTTCCTATTTTCTTGTTCCCTGGTCTGACGCTAGTGCAAAGGGGCAACACTTGCTTTATGAACTCTGCTCTTCAGTGTCTTGCGCATACCAAAGAACTTACAGATTATTTTCTTTGTAAGTTATTAAGCTGTATTTGTTATTTATGTGTGGACCCACCCACTCAACCTTCGCAGCTGGCGTTTACCAGAACGAGCTCAACCCTGATAACCCACTTGGGATGGGTGGTGCTATCGCTGAGGCATTCGGTGCACTTTTACATCGTATTTGGGCCAGAGATTCCACCGCAACATCTTACTCACCACGGGAGTTCAAAGTGCAATTGCAACGGTTTGCGCCGCAATTCAGTGGATACCAGCAACATGACTCGCAAGAACTTGTGGCCTTCTTACTTGACGGTCTGCATGAAGATCTCAACCGCGTGCTCAAGAAGCCATATGTAGAGAAACCAGATTGGGAGGGCGGTGGGGATCTTGGGCTTGCCCAATTGGCACAAAAGTCGTGGCATGGATACATGCAGCGGAATGACAGTGTCATCGTGGACCTGTTCCAAGGACAGTACCAGAGTACTTTGGTGTGTCCTGAATGCCAGAAGGTATGCTGACGGTCACGACAACCATGGATTATTTAACCATCTCCCCGCAGGTCTCAATAACGTTTGACCCATTCATGTACCTCACTCTGCCTATTCCGGTGACCAAGAAGTGGAAACACGTCGTTGAGTATGTCCCATGGGACTCGTCGGAACCCCACGTCAAGGTTGAGTTGTTGCCGGCGATTTTATCAGCAAGCTAACGATGATCACACAGGTTCCTGTTGAAATTGGTCGTGATTCTACTTTCAAAGAACTTCGTGCACTCATGGGCCGATGGATGGGTGCACCCCCAGAGAATGTTCGTATCCCATCTCCCCTGCTCACCGGCTGCTGATTCCTCGTTTCAGCTCTTGACATTGGAGATATTTAACAACCGGTTCTATAAGAACCTTGATGATAACGTCCTCTGCGGTGACATGTCGGATAGTGACATTATCGTATGCTTCGAGCTGCCATGCAATGCACGTCAAAGCCGATTGTACAAGAAGAAAGAAACAGATCCGTTTATTATTCCGGTGTTCGTGACCGATATTCAGGCTTCGCGGCAGTCGTACAACTACCGTAGCCAGACCAATTTTGGTCACCCGTTCATCTTGGCCATCGATCTCGAACGCGCTCGAAGCATGCAAGCGATATACGAGGCTGTGGTGGATCGTCTTCAGCGGTGGACTAGCCATGCTTCCGATCTCTTCACGTGGGAGGAAGTTCCGCCTGTATCTGTTGACTCAGTACCCATCCCGGTTCCGCCGATGGATTCTCTAACGGAGATCAAAGAGAATGGGGAGATTGTTCGTGTCGAGGACATGAATGTCGATGAAGGCGATATTGCCGACGAGAAGGCTGTGATCCAGGACGATGCCACGATGGGCACCGCGATTAATGGCATTCCCCAGATCGTTGGAATCAAAAAAGATATTTTCAACCTGCGCCTTCAGGCCGGCCAGAAAGACTACGGGACGGGGTTCAGTTCGTACAGCTCCTCGAGCCAACGCTTCGAATCCTGGGACACGCGTCTTGAGGAAATGGAACAAGACGCTCCGTTGCTCAAGGAAATGGATGCGCTCTACTGCGAGTTCGACGAAAACCTGAAGACGTATTATTTCGGTGACGAAGCGTCGAATTGGGAGCACGCACGATGGGCAAACGCCACCTGGACTACATTCACACACCCCGAGTATGCCGAGGCACAGAAGGCGGCTTCGGAGAAGAGGAATAAGGGGCTGTCCATTGACGATTGTCTGACCGAATTCACAAAGGAAGAACAATTGGGTGAGGACGATTTGTGGTATTGCCCTCAATGCAAGAAACATCAGCAGGCCACGAAAAAGTTTGACCTTTGGAGAGTGCCGGATATTCTAGCGGTGCACCTCAAGCGTTTCAGTAACAGTCGTGCGCTCAGAGACAAGATTGATACGTTTGTCGACTTTCCCATTCAAGGTCTCGACCTCACGAGCCTCGTTGGTGAACGGAAGGTTGGACAGAAGCTAGCCGAGAATGGAATCAATATTGAGGAGCTAGGAATTGGCAACGTCGAGGAACTTCTTATCTATGACTTATACGCGGTCGACGAACACCTCGGGGGACTGGGTGGTGGCCATTACCGGGCCTATGCGCTAAACCACGTCACTGAGCAATGGTACCACTTCGACGACTCTTATGTTTCGAAGAGCGAAGCGCACCAAGCAGTGGTGAGTCTAGTGCACTGCTTTGAAGATGATGCATTTATAGGCGTTTCAGAATGCAAACGCGTACTTGTTATTCTACAAGCGACGAAGCAACGAGCCGCTTGGCGGTAAAACTTACCACAGGATAGAGGAAGCACGACTATCGGCTGATGAGGTTGTTGATCCTACCCCATGCATGGATACCCAACTCCCTACACCTCCCAATGAAATCGTCGCACCGACTTTCGTGTTGCCCCAAAAACCACAAAACATTGGATGGCGGACACCACCCTCTCACAACAGGTCGACACCGTCGTCTTCCCCTCCACCCCTCGATGAGCCACCGAGCTTTGAAGCATCACAGCACGACCAACTCCTCCCCAGCGCTGATCTGAATTCGCTTCTGATGGATGACGAGCGGACGTTCCATTTCCCGTCTCCCTTCAAACCATCGCCTACATCGTCCAACGAGGTAGTGGCCGATGATGATGATGCCGCGGACCTACAAGGGTTCGAAACCAGCCCCATCCAACTCATGGAGGGAGAATGGCAACTATCCTCCTCGTCACCTTCGCCAATTGACTCTGACCCCAACCCGTTTTCGGACGTAAACTCACAAAAGAATGAAGTTGTGGACAATGCTGAGATACCAAGAACTTAGAGCTCAACAAATGTAATCTACCTGCATAATCACATATTTTTAAGTACTGGCTAGAGTCGTGTATTGTCCTCTGCTTGTTTACTCATGGGGGTCGAGAAGGCTTTACAGCTGTTTACTTGAGTATTTACCTGAAGTGACTAGTGACTCTTGACTTGTTTCCACATGAGCAAAATCCCTCCGGCTCTGCTATACCTGACGATCTACAATCCTACACTTCGACCCGATATCTCAGTCACATACGATGACGACGAGGATGCCGAGGAACAGGCCCAAATTTTGTTCTACACTTCCCGCGACCGAGCTGTATCGCGTGACAAGATGCTGAGGCAGGTTGGGCTTGCGAAAGCGCTCGTTAACTTTACAGAGTGAGGGAAACAATGAAAGCAGTGGCGGGTGTGTGCAGAACTAAACGTTCTCCAGGATCTTCCATTCAACAGATTCATGTCAGAACGTTCATTCGCAGTCCAGAAGAATGGTCATGGTGAGCCCGGAGCCCAACTTTTGGATACACGTGGTGAGCGCAGCCCCTCGTTCGCACTGGTGTCATCCCCTTGAACAGCTCAACCATTCAGGCTGTGGAACTGGCAAAAACACCTCGGGCTCCAACTGTAAAGCCCAAGACCCGGGATAAAGGCAGGGGGAAAGCTAAGGAGGAGGAACAGAGCCAAGTACTACAATTTGACCATCATGATGGCTCCCTGCATGATTCCGCGATGCGGGCGCATCTCATGCGAGGCTACGAACAATTCAAGGTCTGTTTCATGTTTGTTTTTGTCTCGAGGGATTGATGAAACGTACCTCTCAGTTGACCCACGGCTCATTTTCTTCGATATTGTCTTCATTGGGACAACAAGCTTTAGAGTTGCAGCTTGAGCGGTTCTTTACCGTCTGGGCATGGACGTGGGATCTAGATAAGGATTTTAACCTCGGCATAGACCTTGGTGCGCGCATGTCTCCCCACAACGGTTGCACAACAGCTTACTTGGCTCCGCCCACTCAGGCTTGCCTCTTCATCCATCATATCAATTAATCCTTCCCACCATTGATAATTTCTCATCACAGATACCCGAGGGAGTTGCTGCGCTTATATTGACGCAAAGTCATGTCGCTCCTTCCAGCAGATATAGAAATTCACAATACCCCGTTGCACTGGCGCGACATCTAATGAACCACCTTACTCCAACGCTCGGACCCGCTACTCTTTCTGCCTCGACAACTCAACCAGAACGGCTGGACGACGTAAACTGCGAAGATCACGACGACCGACGGACAGCGCCGAATACGGAGTCACCTCCATCGGGTGGTTTTCTTGGTGTAAGCATAAGTATGAGTATGGATGTCAGGAAATGGGCCTGGCCATCATTCGGAAAAGGTCTCAACCCTACGGAAGTAGTCACAAATGCGGGCGATAACGTCGTCTCCCACTCTGCATCCGGACGCGCTGAGGTGCAGGTCGATCAAAGTGCGCTAGAGGATGCGATGGCGTCTGATAACTTATTTGATTTACCCACGGAAAAGCCTTCTGCGCTCGACGAGCACGAAAAACACCTAGTAAAACTGGATTCTGACATCTCAGAAGCTGACACACCCCGTCCATCAAGAGTTCTTTCACTTACTGTGGATTCCTCGGAGCTGTCGCTGAATGGCTTGCTGCCAGTTGACGCTCCAACGACTATCTCCAGCGAAAGACCGCAGTTTACTTGGACAGACGTGTTCCTTGCCCCGAGTCACGAATCGCTGGCAACCTCTGGGAGGAGGGTATACCTGCTCAAGGTCAGCACAGATAATGTTGTTACGTAACAAGCATTCAATTCATTTCTTAGCGCGGCCAGTACGTTGTTGCGTTGCTCGGTAACGACTTGGATGACGTGGACGCTTTGGTGAAACCAACTCGCTGCCTGCTCGAAGATGTGGAGAAGATCGTAAGCGAGGACAGCCAACGGTAGGTGTGGGTGCTTGGTAAGTTTGCGCCAACTAATCTGATGCCCCAGCGACATGGCGGCCTCGTTGCCGTCTGCGGCGAAGATTCTCCAGCCTAGGGACAGTCGCATTCTCAAAACTGGAGAGTATGTGAATGCGAGTGGAGATTCAGCGGCCCTCAACTCGGATCATCTATTTGAAGCAAAAAGACTATTGGACAGGTAGCGCCACCTTGTCAATTGCATACTTCACGGCGATTGACGACGCATCCAAGAGAACCGGCGGTGACCGAGGTTTTTTTCAGGGGCTTGCATCCCCAACACTGGCACGTGGCTTCTCGGGTCACCGATCCCGTTGAAGACGAGAAGGGAGAAGCATATTTGGGGGTATCCCGTAAAGAGGCGACATTATCAGACGTTGATAATATATTGCGCGGGCTATACAAGACCCATGTCTAGAGGAGCAAAAAAGCCACATGGGCCCGACCAATTGTATCCTTCCAATGGTCCGACGCTATTGGGCCTTTCCGAACCCGTCCAAATTCCTGGCAGCCTGATATCTCTAGTTGCTTCTCACTATCGTTGGTATTTGTGACCCAGTGGTTGCTTTGCGAGGGAATCTCGGGGTTGATAGCATCATTTCCAGCTTGTCACATCAAACAAGATTATGGTGGCATTCCTTCGAGTGGTGCGTGGCGCCACGTCAAAAATCTTGCAGACAGGCCGTTTCAAAGCGTTGAAGGTTTGGATAGACTTCTTTTGGCTCTGTTACGTTGGTCTGCCTGATAGGCGAGACTTTGGTTTACTTGTGCGTCGTGTGGTATTGACTCCCTAGAGCGTGTTGCACCTATGAACAGACTGAGGACACTGCCTGGTTGAGGCGAATACCCATGCATATGGTGATCCGACCACGTATGGATCTCGCCTACGGTTACTGAGCAAGACCTGCCCTCGACAACCCTGGAATGTCGTTCTTGTTAGAATGTTTCGCGCTTAGATTGATGTCCGATTTCAATGTTTCGAAACGTGCGAAGCTCGGGTAAGTATCGGTCACCACCTTCAGGTTTACATGCGGGGATGTGTGGTCCGCTTCCCGTGTCACACGACAGAAGCGATCAGCTCACGTTTTTTTTCTCAGACATCCATGAGACAGACACGTTTACAAGGCTAAAAAGTTCGGTTCTCATCGACTAGCTTATGATTTTATAGCCCGCTGGGAATCGATTTGGCCCGTCACTATTTTGTGCTTTCAGCATCTCGAAGATCTTACTACTCAAGACTATGTCGTTCTTCGTGAAGGCCTCCCTGAGGCTAAATATCATAGTCGTAGGTGGAGGTGAGCGATTCCTTCATCCTTGGTGCTCATCCGAATAACCTTGTAGGCATCTCGGGCTTGGCTGTTGCGTTCAGGCTGAGCCAAGCGGGGCATGCTGTCCATGTCATCGATAAGTCGAGACCCGAACAAGTACGTTCCCAGCATCCTCAGATCTGGCTCGGGATCCTACATCCCTTAACGTGCAAAACGTCGTGAATCACAGAAAGCGTGCGGCGTCCGAGTTCCACCGAATCTCACAAAGATTCTAGAGGAATGGGGTCTCGGAGAACAAGTTGCTCGGTGGGGTAAACCGACCAGGAGGAGTCACTGCTACTCGAGTGAGTGCACTCGATGCGATATAAGTAATTGAGATCGATGACACGCGCATGATCTTGACAGTGGAGACAGCTGAGTTAGTAGGACATTTATTGTGGCCTCAAACAGAAGTGTTAGAGGAGCTTGGGGCCGAATACCTTCTGATGCATGTGAGTGCTCATTCCATCATGTGTCATTGGTTTGTCATCGAGCGTAATACATACGTCTACATAGTATCAAGACCTTCACGCAATGCTGCATTCCGCGGCAAAGTCGGCGAACGTTCAGATATCTTACGATACGCCTGTCACCAAAGTCTCCGCTAATCCCCCGAGAGTTGAGCTGGCTTCGGGTAAGACGTTGTACGCGGACATGATAATAGGTGCGGACGGACCGTGTGGTGTTGTGCGTGAGGCTGTGGACGGGACCTCGAATGGCGGTCAACCCAGCACGGATAATTTTTCTGTCTACGTGTAAGCGTGCAGGCGTTATCTGTGAGCGTACACTCAAGGGTCGACCCACCCAGAGCGACCATCTCCCGAGAACAGCTGCGCAAAGACCCCGAGCTTGACGTATTTACCAATCCAGACCTTGGTGGCGTACAGGTAAGATCAATATACATCTGTTATCTTTGGTTGTGAATTGGCTTGTAACAGTACCCGATCTGGATGGGTACATCTTCTCATGCGGTCGGCTTTCCCGTGGTATGTACTTGCCGTACTTGACTTTAGCGTCACTCACGAAGTAAACTTTTCAGCGAGATAACAGCGCGTATACGATACATGTATTTTGGCCAGACGGATTGACAGACCCAGGAGACAGTTTATCTGAGGAATGGGATTTCACGATACCAAGGAAGAAGCTATGCTTCTCCGGAGACTCAAAGTGGGAGGTTTACTTGGGCATTCAAACGCTTCTCTCATTGTCATCTAGGCTCAAGCGACTGCTTGATCTCTGTCCCGTATTGCAGGGCAGGCACTATATCAGAAGAGATCCCTTGGATGAATGGACGGACGACTCGGGAAGGATCATCTTGATGGGTGGAGCAGCTCATCCGTCGCTGGTAAATAATTCGGGTTCAAATCATGGCCTCGGTTACCTGACGCTTGGGACAGCCTTGCATCACTCATAGCGCAAGTCTCCAATTGGAGGACGCCGAGGTCCTCGGAGGACTCTTGTCTCGACTTAGAAACTGGGGCCAACTACCTCATCTTGTAGAAGCGTTCCAAGACCTCCGAGAAGAACGCTGTCAGATTGTACACGAGAAAGAACTGATGGGCTTTCGGCTTGTGTGGCTCCCCCCTGGTGCTCATCGGGACGCGCGGGATCAATCACTGCAGG
>JBBPNW010000771.1:0-13456 GCA_038091115.1 Rubroboletus rhodosanguineus
AGTAGTGAAGCTGTACAGTGGTGACCATAGACGGTGGTCAATCAGGGTCGAGTTGAGCTGTGGAAAATTGACATCTAGCCTGAGTTCATTCCTTGTGAAGTAGATCCCTCCGCACTGCGCTGCATAAAGGATTGGAGCATCTCGTAATTCACTGTTCCACTCCCCGTGTTATACGTTCCAGAGTTCGTAAGCCCATTAACATTTGTCTTCGGTGCGAAGGCCATCAGTACAATATCCCAAGGTAACTCATAAGGTGCCTACATGTAAACCTGCGGGTGCATTCGCGACCGTGCCATACGGGTTAGAGGGTAGGGATATCCCAAGCGAGTTTAAAGCCTGACTTGAGGCGGCATGAGGTTGCTGGCTTTGTTGCAATTGCTGCCGTCGTAGCTGTTCTTGCTGTGCCCGAAGAAAATGTGCTAATAACTGTTTTTGTTTTGCTGGTTCGAGGCCTTGCATGCGAGCTATAAGCGCCGGAGGGAAGCTTATACCATTGAACAGCTGAGGCTTCGCTTCCTCAGCTGAGGGTTGAACATCCAATGCGTTTCCGCTTCCAGGAAGGTCGGGGACGCCGTCAGGAAACACAGCCCCTACGAAAGTCGAAGCCACTGGGAAAATGACAATGTTGTACGAGAATTTCCCTGATGGTAACTGCCACCCTGCATAGGCATACTGTAGCCCAAGTGAATAGATCGGATATGATGTGTCGGCAAACGATACGTACAACACGGTGCTCGGCCATAAACTTGTAGAGCGCATGAAACTTCTGCTCGTTTACGGACACATCAGGAGCACGAGGACTAGATCCAAATCGCATCAGATGAGCCCGAGGTTTGTGGCGCTTGATCCACAATGGGAGCTCCGTGTTGTCCTTCAAAGGTTCCTTGCAAGGGTTTAGAGTCAAGTTCTTGGGCCAGGTGTCTGTGCGACTACGAAGATTGCTGAGGCCGCGCTCAGGAAACGGTGCGAATGACTTACACATAATTCGGTGCAGGTGGATGAATGATTCCAACTACGTGTATTTGCATTTCATTCGTTATTTGAGCGCTGGGCTTAGGGGGAGTCCACGATAACGTCCCTTGCCATGTAGACGCGGCGAGTGCCTGGGTATTTGTCCCATTGGAGTTAGTAGCTGCTTCGTGAGAGGTCGTCCCTGGGGTTTGTGACGGTGGTCCGAAGCCTTGCGGCGGAATCCCTTTCTTCTCAGTCGCTTTTTGTATATGAGCGGCAACCTCGAGATTCACAATCGAGTGCGATTGTGTTTGACTGGGACCCGCTTGAGGGTTATTGCCATTAGGAGCGGATATCGTGCCACCGCGGGACTGCCAGAATTGCGCTAAAATTTGAGAGTCAGGGATTGCGGCTCTATGATCCTCCGTCGAAGAACCCATCGGCCGTTCACTCGACGCACCCGGTGCATTCGGTGGGTGGGACTGAATAGACGGACCTGCCTCTGCCGATGTGTTCGGAAGAGCTGACCCAGCGGCTCCGGCTTGTGCATTCAGGGCTTCTTTGGCGAGGAGCATCTTTTGATAGTGTTGCTTGAGTAACATTTTGATTTGTTCTCTAAGATGAGCCTTGGGCGCTAGGTCTTTTTGTAGTCCAGCCAAGATCGCTGCTTGTCCAGTGTTTTTTGCATTGGATATCTGCGAATCTATAGCTGCGATCTCTCTTTCTAACACCTTGAGACGTTCCATCATTTGTCCAAATTTGAGCCCTCTTGGAGCTACCACTTGATCGAGGACCTCAGAATTCATAACTGGGATAGAGGGACCGGAGGGTGGCAGTGGAACAGGTGTGGCGGTTGCGGATGTGGATGCAGGCACAGAGGTTGCGGGCTGAACAGGTTGAGCGGAGAACGGACTTTGACTGACAACGGTCATAGGTGGTGGTTGTAGGACTTGTGAGGATACTGGCAGTTGGGAACGTTGATTCTGTGATATGCGTGCGGGAGAGGGAGCCGGAGATGCAGATGACGTCTTTGAGATGGGATCGGCAGCGACCTTCTGTCGCTTCGCGTCCGGACTTTGGTCGGAGAGTAGAGCTTCAGTCTGGCGCTTGGTACCTTTGGTCTGGTGAGAAACTGTCATGCGGGGTCCCACGAATGCTCACCCGTCTTTTGTGGCGTGGGGAAACCTGCAAGCAACAGGATATGCGGAGCACGTACATTAAACCATGGGGATTGGGCTCCGGAGCCTGCTACCTGCCAGGAGAGATAGTGACTGCAGAACTGAGAAAAAGCGACGGGAACGAACCGACGATTGGAGGTCCTGAAATTGTGGTATTTTCCTTAGGCTGATCAGGCTCAGATTGATCTTTCTCTGTCAAACGTCTGTCCTGAGACGCACCAGGGTGAGTCAAAGGATATTCCTCACCTTCTTGAGTTCTGTGGGGATAGAATCCCAATTCACGTTATCCAGGTGTTGCAGAGTGTTACACTGAGGTCTCTGAGCGTTATCAGGTGGAGACGCCGCAATATGGAGGAGATGGGATATAAACGACCGGTTCTCCTTCTGCGGTGTTTGCGTTTGCGCATGATTGACAGTGAAAGGGGGGAACGACATTAAGATGTCGAATAACTTTTTTGGCAAATGTAGCCAGAACGTTACGCTAGGACAATCGGTGACATACCTCGATAGCAGCCACAAGCCCTTCCAGTGCAGACAACCCTCGGCCGCTTCCCGAGTTCGTTTGGCCGATACCAAGCCTTGAGGGCTCCTCACTAAGTTCTTTTGAGACAAGAGAGAGGGGCGCAAAGTATCTCTTGGAGAGAAGAGGTAGTGGCCTTGTGTCGGCAGCACCATACGTCACAAATGCCAGACGAAACTACAGAAACACTGTCAGAAGCTGTCGGGGGGATAGTACGCCAAGTACCTGATGGGAAGGGTGCAGCTCGCTCAAACGCCTGAGGAGTGGACAGACATACTCGATCAGAACGCGGGACCACTCAGAGGCGAGAAGGAGGGAAGCTTCGACGACACATGCCACGGCGACAAGGTCAGCGCTTGATTCCTGTACCGCTGACATGTTGGGTAAGGTGGCCAGAGTTACTGTAACCCAAGTCGTAGATATTTGATGTGGCAGTAGTCGACAAAGCTGTAGATCTATTGTTTGGATACAAGTCCACAACAGTACTATAGAGGTAAATAGTAATGGTATGTAGATGTGGTAATGGTAAAGAAAACCCATGGAATAGAGACGACGTCCGCGCATCAGCCGAGTAGCTGATGCAAGTGTATGTACAAAGATGCGGCCACACAAAACATTGTCCAGTACAATCGTCACGTTATGATCAGCCATGCGCCTCCTACGAGGCCAGTAAGGGCGGTTGCTGCGAAATAATACCATCCAGTTGCTACTGGCATTGACATGCGGCGGGCAGCGCTAGCTGGCACTGTATTTGTCCCAATCATCGATAACCACTGGGAGTAGCCGAGAATGGAGCCGGTGGTCGTCGGCGTTGGAAGTACGGTTTGTGGTCCGGTGGGAGTGAATACGCCCTGCAGTACCACCGTGTTACCATTTGCGTCGGTGGTAGTGTAGGTATAGGGGGTTGGGCCGCCAGGCGTTGCCGGTTCAGAGGCTGGTTGTCCAACTGGACCGACCTGTAGTGGCGTCGTCGTTGTCGCAGTCGCTGCAGTCGTCTGCAACAGCGGGTTGGAAGTGGTGAGAGCAGTAGTCGTAACGGCACTGAGTGTCTGCGATGTGGTCGAACCGACAATTGTTTGGCTGCAGTCTCATTAGCACGAAATAGGGTGGAGTGCGTTTCAAGACTTACAGAATCCGGGTGGTTGGGAGTCCATTGGCGTTTTCGCTGATGACTTCGACGACTGTAGCACCAGCGCTTGGAAAGATCAGCAACGTCTGGGTTCCATGGCCATATTATAACTCACTTGTTGATGACAGTCTCCGTCTGTGCATCTGCAACGGCGGAGAAGAGTAGCACAAGCACCAGAGAGTATAGACTCTTCATTGTCGGGGCTCGCCAAGACGGTCAGCTTACTACGGAGTATGGGAACGTGCTGGTGCTCTTTGTTGATGGCTCGGCGTGCTCGGCAGATAATCCCTGGAAGCGACTAAGCTAAGTTGAAAACAAAATAACTTTATAAATCTTTTGTCGTTTCTTTTTTTTATAGAGATGATTGATCGATTTCGTCGTCCTTCAGCTTCATTCGTCCTCTTTCTTACACGGTCATTCTCGGTCTCAGAGATATCACAGGCAAAGGTGAAAAAAATGCCTCCCAGAAAAGCCCCCGCTCAGGAGAAAAAGGTTTTGTTGGGTCGCCCAAGCAATAACCTCAAGATCGGTATCGTCGGTGCGCTCGCTCTACCCCTTCACGCATGCTACGAAATCCATGTCGATCGTACTAGGTCTCCCCAACGTCGGAAAGTCATCCTTTTTCAATGCACTTTCGAACACAGGTCCGTCCCCTTTCACGTGCTCATCCATCCCTGCTCAGCTCGCACAGATCTTGGAAAGGCCGCCAACTTCCCTTACGCAACAATAAACCCTGAGGAAGCGCGTATTCCAGTCCCTGATGTGCGATTTGAGTGGCTTTGCGATCTCTATAAGCCAGCGTCTCGCGTTCCGGCTTTCCTCACTTGTATCGATATTGCTGGTCTGACTGCTGTGCGTACTCCATCTCATTCCGTCTAATCTCATCTGAATCAAGATTAGGGCGCATCCACAGGTGCAGGTCTAGGTAACGCCTTTTTATCACACGTCCGTGCTGTGGACGGGATCTTCCAAGTGGTCCGAGCCTTCGATGATGCCGAAGTCATCCACGTCGAGGGTGACGTTAACCCTCTGCGAGACATGGAAATCATTCAAACGGAACTACGGTTGAAGGATATAGAATGGGTAGAGAAATACTTGGACGGCCTGAAGAGAACTGGACGGGCTCTTGGGAACAACAGCTTGGCTGACAGGGCCAAGAAGGAGGAAATCGTATGTTAGCTCTCCTACTTGTTCGGTTTAATCACATGCGGACTAAACCCACAAGGCTATAGTTGAAAAGGTGTTGAAGACCCTGACCGTAGACAACAAGGACGTGCGCAAGGGGGACTGGACAAACAAAGAGGTGCGCATCACGAATCGTGACACCTTTTTATTTCCTTTCTTTGATGAAAAAGAGCTCCGTGCTCGATAACCCAGCTCATTGAGGTGGGAGTAACGCCCCATATTCCTTTGAAATGACGTTCATTCTGAGAATTTCGCCGCCTAATCACTTACTTCCCGTCGTCCGAAGCATGCTAATTCTCCTTCCAGGTGATTATCTACTTCATACCCCTCCCCTGGACTAAAAAGAGTCTCATGCTCGTTGGGGTGGACGTGACGTCTCAGATGTACCATGAGATCAACTTTTCCACTACCCCGCCAAACTCACTATTGCTCAGAACTGATGGAAGCTGATAGATCGAAGTTGTCAATGGGCTTTCCCTCTTGACAGCGAAGCCCGTCACATATCTCGTCAATTTAAGTGAGACAGATTATACTCGGAAGAAGAACAAATGGTGCGCAAGAGCTACAGGTTTGTAAGCATCTTACTGAATCTTCGCAGGTTACCAAAGATCAAGGGGTGGATCGATACCAATAATCCCGGCGATGCCTTGATTCCGTTTTCCGTTTCGTTGGAGGAACGTCTTTCTGCACTCGGTGA
Source organism: Rubroboletus rhodosanguineus (assembly GCA_038091115.1). Taxonomy (NCBI): domain Eukaryota; kingdom Fungi; phylum Basidiomycota; class Agaricomycetes; order Boletales; family Boletaceae; genus Rubroboletus; species Rubroboletus rhodosanguineus. The sequence continues at coordinate 5,661 of JBBPNW010000771.1, forward strand.
GGAGGAGAAAGCGGCGGCCCAGAAGGAGGGTGCTCAGAGCGCCTTGGGCAAGATCACTCAAGCGGGCTATACATCTCTTGACGTGCGTGTTCCCCCGGATCTGTCCCGTGAATCATATTCATCACGTGCATTTTCAGCTCATCCGGTACTTCACCTGTGGGCCTGATGAAGTTAGGGCATGGACGATCCGACGGGGCACGAAGGCACCTCAGGCCGCTGGAGTCATACAGTACGTTTTTGACACCAGATCACTTTTAGTTACCGTTCAATTATCCATCCAGCTCGGACTTCGAGAACAAGTTTGTCTGTGGTGAAATCATGCCCTATGATGACCTCAAAGAGCATGGCAGCGAAGCTGCTGTTAAAGCTGCGGGAAAACTGCGACAGCAGGGCAAGCCTTATGAGAGTAAGTTTTTTTTTTAATGGAGCTTGATTTTGTTGATCTGACACCAATCACAGTGGTTGATGGAGACATTGCTTACTGGAAGTCTGGAGCATAAGGTATAATCAACTTCAATGAGAAGAAACTGTATACTATGGATGCTCAGTATGCTAGGAATTCGTTCGTGTAATTCAGAATCGTAAAACAGTCGTAGAAGTGTTTGAACTACAGGACGCGCCTTTACTATATCGTGCAATACTTATACTACACTGTCCTCAGTCGTAGGGCTGGCTCTGGAGTCCTTGATATCTAGCAAGTGATATTTTTCGCAGTTTCAAGGGAAGCAGACAAAGATGACTACCTAGGTCGTCAGATTTTCTAAGTGGAAGTTAACGCAGCTGAACCGATAAAGTCCGTCTCTCTGCAAGAGCCATGTTTGCAGTCGACAACCTTGGACCACAACATTACAACCAGACATTGACAAGATTCGTGGGAGGTTGATATCTTACCGCACCAGCTTGCTAGCCTTCCTTGGTCTCGTCTTGGTCGCTCAAGACATCCTCGGCCCCGTCCACGTTGCCGTTGACTTCAGCTTCTGGGTTGAACGGGACGTGAATGATCGACTCTAGATGGGCAAGAGCGGCCTGCAGAGGTGTCTAGTATGGCGCATAACGGTTGTCGTTGACGAAATCACTGCGCACCCGCCCGACTTCGCTCAGCTCCTCTTCCCCTTCTCCATTGAGAATCTCGAAGGCATCGTCAGAGACGAAATCACCGTCAGATTCGCCTTCCGACAAATTTGGGTCTGGATGCAAGGATGCACAGAGGGACATGGCTTCAAAGATGGGATCCACTGCAAGATTGAGGTCACGGACAGGCTTCATTGAAGCGACGGAGGATCAGACGCACGCGAATCAGGGTCTTGGGGCACAATGATCAGTTCTCGCATCTCTGTCGCATCTTCGGATGCCTGATCAGGCGGAGAGTTACTGGCTGTCTCGTCTAGCTGACAGTAAATAGATGGCGTGCCGCCGCGTGATATTGCGTGAAGGGTGATTGTGGGGTACTTGACCTCGAGTCCGCGGCCAGTGGACGACATGAACATGAGCGCACTGGATCGCCTGTGAACAACGGTGTGTAGACTGAAAAACGATCGGCGCACCTCTCGATAATATATAGTACGCCGTTGGCACTGTCCTCCGTAGTAAACCCATCGAGGAGAGGATCAAGAGTGACGGAGACATTATCTTGCTTGTGACGAAGGACAGGTGGGATATTGCTGAAAGACAACGGTGTCGATGCGACAATGTTTCTGTGTTCTTCCGGAGAAACGAAATCCGGGACAGTGGTGATGATGAGCGCCGGCTGGGAGGACATCGTACTACCACTTGAACGATCTTTCGCAAGCTTGTCTGATCAAATTTATTTTCGAGATATCAGTTGATAAGTCCCTGTTACGATAGAAATATTTATGTAATTGCTTGCTCGTCATCGTCGTTCACAGTGAGCTCGATGGGTCGGCCGTGCTTCTTGTGCAGCACTGCCAGCACAGTGCAGGTTGAATGGTCGTATCGTGAGCACAGCCAAGGGAACATTTATATGCTCTCTCGGAGTCTCATGACCGGCCTTTCGTTTACTTAACTGTCGCTACACACACGCCCATCATCCCAGTACCTTTGTCGTTACGTCCACGATGTCCTTCGTTCACGAACTCCAAACCGCAGCCCTTCTGGGGCACATCGCAAGCCAAATGCAACTTAATGTTGCCTTTCTGGAATCACAAAACTATCTCTCCCCCCAAGACGCGGCCACAATGAAGGACATCATTGGGCGTCTCCCAGTGCAGACTCAAACCAGTATCACTACCGCGACGCAAGTCAGAGTTATCGGGGGTCCGGTTCTTGGCGAGCGCGCTGTTCCCCCACCTCCAAGACAAATAGCAGCGATACCACCCAAAGGTGAAGCTGTATATGCCCGCGCTATTTGGGGTTACAACGAGGATGGCGCTGTATGAGTCATCTGACTATTTCCAGAGCCGCAATTGACAGTTCTCACAACACAGGACGCAAGTGATCTGTCCTTTGCCGCGGGTGAGACAATCGAAATTGTCTCAGAGAAGAATGAGGACTGGTGGCAAGGCAAGGCACGCGGAAAGGAGGGGCTCTTCCCCTCCAATCATGTCGAGAAAGTGGAGTCTGCTGCACTGGTACCTGCACCGGTGATGACCGCGACGGCGCCGACGACAGGTAAACCATATCGTCCGTTTGGAGCTGCGCTGCATGGGACCGACACGCCCCCGTCAAACGGGGCTGGTGTGAACTCAGTCGGCTTGCAGCAGGCGCCGGGACAGGCTGCGAAGAAAAACAAGTATGGTGCTCTGGGAAACACGGTAATTGGCGAGTGCATTCGTAAGGTTATTTCCGCTGATTAACGTGCAGATGGCACACTCTGCTGCCGGGGGTGTTGGCTTTGGTGCTGGTGGGTTGTCTAACAATTGTTGGCGTCATGGTTCTGAAATGGCCTGTTTAGGTGCTGCGATTGGCGGGGGATTGGTGAGGGCAATCTTTTGAGGGGGAGGCAGACAGTATGCATTGTATTACTTAATATAATGTCACGTGAACTGGGCGGGAACTTGTCAAGGGCACCATCGCCGACGCGGTCTCCACGTCGACTGCGGATTTCGTTTGTCTGCGCTGCCTCACACAGCCGACTCATCTGTTCGCAGTACATACTTATTGGTTTACCTCACATCCCGCTAACTCATATCTTTCCATCTCTCCGTTCTCTGCGACGAGCATCACCATGCCATTCTTGGAATCCCTGCAGGATGGCCTCGATCGCATCCTGCCCAGGAGCAAGAGGGACGCTGTAGTTTCCAAGTCAGTGTCTGGTGGCATAGGAAATAGTGTTGGAATCGTTAGATATCAGGACGATGTGAGGTTCCCTCCTGCCCTTTCTTCTCGCTCGGTCTTGTTCTTCTTGTTGCCGCATTGCAGTCTGGTTGGTCGTCGCAGTCCGCATCTTAATCTCGATGTCCTTTCCAACTTTGTTTACGTAATTCCTCCTTCTCTTCTACTCTCTGCAGATGCATGCATGGACCAGTCTAGCACCCTGGTCTTTCTCCTCTTCGTCCCCTTGTTATGGGTCATATGGCTTGCGGTCATTTTATTCTCCATATCCCTCTGTTTGCAAGCCTATTGACGCGATTTACCGCCCTTTGCAGATGATAATATCCAAGCCAGCCATTATCTTCCATACCTCACAAGCATTCTTCAATTTCCTCGCCATGGCTTGTTTTGCCAGCGTTGCTAGTTTTCAAGCAAAATGGAACGTTGGCCCTTGTAAGCAATATTTTACTTCCCCACGCGTCCTATGCGGTAGGTGGCTAACTTTTTCTCTTGCCCGTAGCTGGCCTCACTGGATTCGCTCTATTTGTATCCGTGTCTGGCATTTTCTTCTCTACCTTTTTAATGTTTGTCCCTGTGGTCCACGAAAAGTACGGTAGATTTTCCCGCCTTGCACGAGCCCTCCAGGAGGTACGCGTCGGCTTCATTCTCACGGGTATAGGCTGTACACTCAGTCTTCTTATTGCGTGCGTTGTCTTTCACTCTACCGTCATATCCCCGTTCCTCATGCATCTCACTTCCCCGTGGTTTCACGTTTAGGTTCGTGACGACCATCTCAGCATGGACGGAAGCCGGGTGCAAAAATGCCAGCAATGATCCTCATGCATCGCTCGGTGATGACTTTGTCAATGGCTTGTCCTCATGGTGCAGCACGAAGAAAGCGGGGTGCATATTCTTCTGGCTGACTTTTGGTATCGCATTGCTACCCGTGGCTTCAATATTCCACTGATTCATGTATGATCCAGGCTTCTGGCTTGCATCACTCGTCCTCCTCGTCATAGATTGGCGATCGGGTAACCTAATTACACGTCCATTAGACCCACCGTTTACCCGCCCCGATATCGAGGAGGTTGAGGAGGTTGAGGAGGCACCCGAGACGACGGCGTATCAACCTGTAGGGTCTGTGGCACCACCTCCCGCCCAGACCAGCCAAACGACCACGGCTCTTCCACCGAGTACCACGGCTCCTCGACGATCCACCTACGATGATTCTGACATTGCTAGTTCACCCTTCGGTGACTCTAACCGCTGGTCTGTGGCCGACACGACCACGACTGCCCCGAGCACGACTGCGTACTCGAGCAGTGCACCGCGGAACAGCGGATATGCGACATCCCCCGCAGCCGCGTCGCGCCCGTCTTTGGATGCGTATGGCGCATTCTCGGACCCTGCACCGTCAGGGTTTGGTGGCGTGTCGAGTTCGTTTGGGCCATCACCTACTGGAGACCCAGACGCGCCACGAATTAGTCGGACGATGCAGTATGCGGATCCATACGCAGCTGTACGAGCGTCTTTGGCCGCGAGTGGACACGCCCCACCACCGAGTTATGAATCATATACCGGCTACTGATAGGAATTGCTGTCTGTGTTTGATGTTGGATAATTTCCCTTGTACGGACGATCTTACCATTGCTCGCTTTACCCTTCAAGTTTAAGATAACCCCTTGTTGTTGACAATATTTCATGTCCGAATCCCCACATCCTCTAAATTATAGTGTATCCTACTAGCCACCGTGTGACCATGTTGATGACTATTGGGACCGAGCCGGTCTCACGTTCAGCACCTGTTCAGACTGGTATTCGTCTCGAGCCACGTTTCAGCTTGATGGACATGGCTCACCCTACGCGGCATCGACGCATACTCGAGGAACCAAAGTCCAAACCATCTGGTGGCCTTCTCTCACATGTCTTTAGCTTTGTCTCTAGAGAGATCGAATCGTTCGTTCTCAATGCCACGGCGGGTCCAGTCAGTCATGCTCTATCCGAATTCCTTCGATGCTGATCGCGGTATCCTCAGGCAAACCAACCTATATCGACCGGGCGCGTCAAGAGCTCAGGAAGGAGGCGCGGTCGAGACTCGGAGAGGAATATGAGCGATGACGCGAGGTACAGGTTGAGGACTCAACATCACCGAGAACGCGAGAGACGCTCCAAACCCGAGCCAGCGTCTCGCCCAAAACCACGCTCCAAATCAACAGACTCTACAAGAAAATTCCGTCACAACCATTTACAACCAACGTATATCGACGACGATGACCGGGGTAGGCTGTTTCTCACATACCGTGTATTCTTTTCAGCGTTGTTGAGCTGGTGTGTGCAGTTCTCTCAGCCAGTGATCGGGAGCACTCAAAATCTCCTACGCCCCGACCACCTTCCGTGTTTCCCATACCTCCGCCACCAAAGTTGAAAAGGCAACCGTCAACTACCATGCCTGGTTCTCTCTTCCCTCGCTCTCCTTCACTTGTGCCGGACCAACTAGACAGTTATCAATGCATGCAAGCGGCCTCGGATGTTCTGGTTTTTGACCCACCATGTCGCCATCCCCATGCCAGTGACCCACGCGAAGCCGAAGCTGGCCCATCGAGAGCACGCTCATCCATCCCGAGCACAGACACTGCAGACCCTAACCAGTCTTCCCTTGACCAGTACGTTTCCCCTTGGCGCACTCGTTCCGTAGCCTCTGTCAAGGATGCAGTACACCGGTTCAACGCATCAGAAGGCGCAGAGGCAGAATTTTCTCTTATGCTACCTAGCCCTCATTCGTCTCCGGTCAAGCCTATCTCCAAGACTCGTTCTGTCGATGAGGCGTCTTCACGCCGCCCGAGTTCTAGCTCTGCCCCCCCGCTCTCGTCCAGCAAAGGCAAAGGGCGAGCGCGGGACCCTACGGATGATGACGATTTGGATTTTATTGTCTCTGGAAGCTCGGAGCGTGATGGTGTACATGCCAAGGAGCGTGAGTTAGACGCCGCACGGGAAGAGCAGCGCGAACATGAGAGACGTTTGAGCGGGGACCAGAGCAGGCGAGCTTCGGATGAGCGTGAACGAGATAAACGGCGGATCAGGGCTCTTGAGGAAGAGGTTAGATGGTTGAAGGAAGAGGTATGAACATTTTTTGTTTGTATCTTTTCCTAGCCACGTCAGACTCAACTTCTTCATAGCTCTCCAGAAGCCAAATCTGGTCCTCTCCTCCTGCTTCCCTTGCCCCGCCTCCCCCGCCTCCCCCGCCTCCTCCCCCGCCCCCGCCGCTGCGCATTGACACGACGCCTTGTACTCCCACTTTCATGTTTGCAAGTGCCCGCGCCTCTCTGCGGCATGCGATGACACCCGTCGAAGTACCCATCAACAATACCGCACTTAATAGGACCAAGAGACAGGGCCAGCCCACTGTCAACGTTCCATCTGAGAAAATGGCTGCGTTCTTGCACGAGATCAAGACTGCCAAGTTAAGAAGAGTCGGTTCTGGTGAGAATGCGATGGGGGGTGATGGTACAGCTGGACCGTCAGGTCTGAGTAAGAGCGTCAGCGTCACGACGGGTTCAGGTCCTCCCAAACTCAGTGCCAGGGAGTTGCTACGTCGACGTTCATTAGCAAGCCTTCGTGTACCGATTGGTTCTTCCCTGGCTGCACCCATACCACTATACACGTTGGCAACACCAAAGGAACCAGAAGCCCGGGTGGGCCAGAAGCGGAAGACGGATGCACTGGGCGTGGATGAGGTGACGACCGTAGCAAGTATGTCACATTTCTCATGTTGAAGGTTGAATTTGCTCTAATCCGTATGCACACAGCGAAGCGCCGTATGACACAGGCATCTTTCCAATCTTCTTCGGGAATGGTCCGGCATACTCCTGCGTTATCATCAGAACTATCGACGCTATCCAGTCTTTCCCTTCCATCTCACTCACTATCGACCAATGAAACCGACATCGCTACACCTTCGCTCTGTTCAGACAATGATCGAGAGGAGAACAGTATTGAGGACCGAGTCCCATCAACTCCCCCTGGACCCCGAGTCACCACTGCAACCCAAAAAACTTTCAAGACAGAAACTCATGAAGAGCAGATAGAAGTCATTGGTGTCGAGATGGAAGAACGTTCACACCCGGAACCCGGAACCATCAGTCCTAGTTCTGTGCCTCGCCGTACTTCTGATCTATTCAGAAAGCGTCCTCCTACATCCCCAATACCTATACCTAGTCCTCGTAGACCCCCGGCGCCGGCACGTACCAAGCGGGGCGCGACTCCAAAGCCGAAGTCACTCCCGTCTCCGGAATCAGATGTAGACGCCGGGGATGAGGCAGCCTCTAAATCAGCACTTGTTCCGTTCCTCTCACTCATCCCCATCTCTAAATCCAAACCGACCAAAGCGAAAGCGAAACCTACATTGGCAGGGAAGGGCCGCCCACGAGCTGCGAGGCAACAACAAAACGGCCATCCCTCTGCTTCGCCAGGTTCAGGATCAAATTCGCAAAACAAGCACAGGAAGGCCCAGAAACGGCGTCAAACGC
>JBBPNW010000772.1:0-13445 GCA_038091115.1 Rubroboletus rhodosanguineus
CGAGAACAACTACGCCAGGGCCACTACCCCTAAAGAGCGCATCGCCCTTCAATCTGCCCTTCGTTTCAACGGTGGTGGTCACATCAACCACTCCCTCTTTTGGAAAAACCTCGCACCTGCCCCAGACGGCAAACATGTCAAGGGCAACGGCGGTGTTCTCAAGGATGGGCCCTTTAAAAATGCCATTAAGCATGACTTTGGCTCTGTCGAGGACTTGATCAAGGAATTTAATTCCACCACCGTGGCCATTCAAGGCTCTGGCTGGGGTTGGCTTGTATGTTCTTCAAAATGACGTTGGTCCCTTTCTTCTCACATCCTGGTAGGGCTGGAATCCCAAGACGAAAGTTCTCGAGGTCGTCACCACAGCCAATCAGGACCCGCTTCTCACTCATGTACCCATCATCGGCATCGATGTCTGGGAGCACGCGTACTATTTGCAGTACTTTAATGCCAGGGCGGCGGTGGGTAAATATATGCGTTCGTAAGACACCAAACTGACTTGCTTTCGCCCATGTTATTAGTACCTCGATAAGATTTGGAACGTCATCGACTGGGAGGAAGGCGAGAAGCGATACAATGATGCCATCGCTGGCTCCAAGTTGTAAGGGTGTAGAACGAAACGAAATTGTATCATGTACTCTGACAGTGCTGTCTTGTTTTCCCTCGTGCTCAAATATACATACGGGCGTATCGAACATGGTGTACACGCGGTCAAATAGTATCTTAATCCTGATGTTTCTGTTTGGTTGACAATTGAACTGGTACCGTCACACACCAACTCCAAGTCGACTTTAGCGTGGCCGTAGCCACGAATTTTGAATCAGCTGATGGTCCTGTACTATTTGTATCCGTTCCTTTTTTCAAAGGGCCGTGACATGGGACGGGATCCTCTTGGTCTTTCTCAGCTACGCGATGAAAATTGCAGTGACTGGATGTAACGGCTTCGTTGGCCAACCCGTCGTCTTGAGAGCCCTCCGGACAGGCAATACCGTCGTCGGAGTCGACAAGGCCACCAAGGAAGACACCGAGTTTCACCACGATCCGCGCTTCACCTTCATCCTCGCAGACCTGACCGACTTTGAAGAGGCGCTCAAGGCGTTCAAAGGATGCGACGCCATCGTGCAGCTCGCCGGCATCAGACAACCGATAGACTATAAAGTCAACACGCACAACTGGTGAGATGGTCTCCTAGCGCACACTGAACGCTCTGCTCTTGAGATGAACAATCTATCTGTGTGCAGTAATGTGGTGATCAGCTGGAACGTATTGCGCGCCGCTGCAGAAGTAAGTCGACTCGTGCCCCGTGTCCATGCCCGCGCCTGATTTTTGCAGCTCGGGATAGAGCGCGTGGCGCAAGCGTCGTCCGTGAACGTCGTCCGTGGACTCTTCAGTGTCCAGCCCCAGTTCGATTACTTTCCGATAGACGAGCTTCATCCAACGCTCCCGGATGAACCATATGGACTTTCGAAATTGTGAAAAAAAAATCCCTTTCTTATGCGTCGAAAGTGGTTGATCTCATTGATGATATGCACACCTTGCAGAGTCGCCGAGATGCAAGCCGATACGATTGTTCGAAGGTACCCAAATATGCGAGTGGCTAGCCTCCGGCTCCACTGGTCAGTCCCAACAAGGACCCAAGCCCACCGGAAGGACTATGAGCGTTCCAAAGGCGACCTATGGAGCTATGTTCAAGAAGACTCGGCAGCAGAGGCATTTGTGAGGGCTGTGGCAGTGGAGAATGACGGGTGGAAGGGGCATGAGAAGTTTTTCATTGTTGCACCTCAGGTCGCAGCTGACGAAGACTGGTTGGAACTACAGCAAAGGTACTTTCTAGATGTTCCACTGAGGGAAGGATGGGTAGAGAATGGAGGGAATGGCTTCTTCGATTGCAGCAAAGCCGAACGCGTTTTCGGATGGGTACATAGGGATTATGCATAGCAATTCGTGAACTAGAAACCGTGCAATGACAACCGTGTAATTTTAACCGTTATGCTGGATGTAGGAATGTTTGCAACTGTGCACGAGTTAGATCGAGTATGTTGAACAGTGAGAGAAGTCGCACATATTCCTCGTAATGGTGTAATACTTCGCGGAGTTGCTTCCTTGATATCTCTGCTCGGTAGAGAATCTCATCGTCAGTTCGCTTCCCGTCAAAGTATTGGTTGATTCTGCGAGACAGATCAAGAAGACTATCGTCCAACCATTCGAGGTGAATGCTTACAACTCGAATCGCCTTGCAATGTGTTCATCTTTCCCCTCTGACATCGCAGCGAGCCATCTCCGTTCTAATGGAGATGCCGTCCCCGGATCACTTATCATGGATGGGGAGATAGTGTCCTCGGGAGTTCCCCATCCAACATTGTCCTCGTCGGATTCCTCGGTGACATCTTCATCGTCCTTTTCCTTATCCGCATACGATCCGGAGACCTCGCTGCCCAGCTCCAACTCGATAGAAGGTACATGCCTGGAGTAGCGTCGTGCGCTCTTCGGAGACAATGATAACCATGCAATGCCAGGATTCCCAGGTCTCTTGTCCACTGGTGATTCGGGTTCAAGAAGTTGGCTTGGCCTACGTCCGCGAATTTGTCGGTCACCCAATCGTTCTAGTTTCCGTTGATGAACCTCACGGACACGAACTTTGAGCTCCGACGTCGCGACAATCCGTACGTGCAGATGGAGAGTACATAAGAGGTCGTGCTTCAGCATCCAGAGTACAACGTCGTGATATAGAGCAATGTGTTCTTTGGAACGGACGACAGTAGCAAAGAAATGGTTGTCAGTTTGTTTGGAACTAGCCACCGAGATGGTTGCAAGAAGAGATGGAAGGGGCGGAACGATGTGTTGAGGAAACATCTCTTTAAATTCGGTGGATAACTGAGACAATCTTGATCCTTCAGATTGAGGTCAAAGTTTCTTTTTAAAAAGGGGGTATTTGCACGTACGCAGCACTAAATCTCGGGGGGAGGGTAAAGACGGTCTTTAAACCATTGTGAACGACATCCACAAGGTTTGCTCTTCGGTGATGGACAAGCCAACGAACTGTTGGAAATACTTCAGATTCTAGGTCCCAGTCCAACAGACTCGCCATGTCTGCAAGCCTGTAAAATGGGGTGTCGACACAGGTGGTTTATGTCAGAGAAGGCGAACATACGAAAGAGTGACGGAGGCAGTTTCCAGAAATTTAATTAGACGGTCTGCGTGATCCCTCTCCTCAGGTCTCACATGTGGGCCCCTGAGATTTGTGTACGGGTCTAGAGCGTCGTCGGCATCAAGAAGAAGTAGACTTTTCCATGGAGCTAGTGCAGGCAAACGCCATCCAAAACTAAGATCGCGGCCCCACACCCTTGCTTCGTCCTCGTCTCCTTGATGGTCTACAAAGTCGAGTTCATACTCTTCTTCGTTGTGTAGGAGGTAGTCTAAATAAGGAGGGAGTTGCAACTCCAAGGGTAGGTTATTGAGTGTGATGCATGCCATTGAGGATGATTTGATAGATTCGAAGAGCGTTTTCATTGCCGCCGCAATAGAAGAAACTTGAATGGCATGCGAAACGTATTTTGAGAAAGCCTCGCCTAACGCTGTCAGCTCACTCGGCTGGGATCTCAAAAGTTTGATACCTTTGGCGATGTATTCTGCCTCCAAAGTGCCTAGGATATCACACTCTGCCTCCACGAAGTTAGAAAGCACTTGTTCTTGGAATAATACTGCCGTGACCGTAAATGCAATCTGATTATAGATCGCATGGAAGTACTTGGCAATATTCCCACTTCCTGAAGACGAAGGATCAGGTAAATCCAGCACCAGGACGAAATGGAACATGTGTAGCCAGGAATTATGGTTCTGAGGGGTAGGGCGTAGTTCTCCATTGACAGACCTCTCGGACCTGTTGTCATCCGTATCACGATTTCGTGAACCTCTTCCCCTGGAATTGGACTTGCTCTTCTCCGATTTAAAGCGCCAAATCCCATCGCCCTCTGCTGAGACTGGGTGGCCGATAAAAGCTAAGTCATCGATGATGAGCTCGAATTTCTGATGGCAAAGTGGTCTTTGCGGACACAGCATTTTGGACAAAAACTGTGTTGGATAATCGAAGATGGTGTGGTATTCATCAGCCACTGTACCCTCTTCATATTCGTCATCAAATGAATCCCCTTTAGAGGGTGAATTGCGGCCAGATGTAGGGAGCTGTGTGTTTCTGGAAAAAGACCTTGTTCGGTCACGTACTCCAGACGGCGCCCGCCATATATAGTTATCCGCGTCCTGCGGAAGGTCATGGTGGGAGTGACTGCTTTGTTCGAATCCATCCGCAGTGCCAGTGGAGATAGCATTATGATGAGCTACCCTCCATGGGTTGTCGAGCTCTGACCCGCAGATATGAGGCAATGGACGTATAAGCCGAGATGACGACTTGGGCACTGGGGGCCATCCGAAAACTAGGCTGGGTCCTTTGGCGGACGAGTTGACGAGCAAGAGGGACAAGAGAGTCTCTGCCATTTACTGTGACTGTCGAAAGGATTCGCACTGTTTTGGTGCACCCCGTTGCTCCTGGGTTATTGGTTAAGACACCAAGTATGCAGAACAGTTAGCGTCGGTCCTACTTTCAGGTCCCAAGAAGATCGATTGGGTTGTCTTCCTCTGACGCTTGAAACTGAGAGCAGGATGTTCGCGAGTAAGCTGCTCCGAAACGCGTGCAATAGGTACTAATAAACACCGCGATACCCATTATGCTAGTGTAGTCGGGTCTCCCTTGGAAAGGGAAGTCAACTTTACTGGCGTACTTGTACCGTCGGTGCATGAACCTGTAGAAAGTAACCCGCTTTCAAAGGTTCTGTTCTCTTGCGCCAGTAATGGCCACATCCCATGACATTATCCCGCTGAAGACGGGTGTTGCGCTCGAAGTCGCAACCTCACGACCCGAGCAGGAACACCAGTGCACTCGAGTTGCATTTTGCCTCCATCCATGGTCACGACTTGGTGGGTGTATGTACGACTCGTGAGTACAACGTGCTCCTGCTGCATTGCTGCCCTTTTGAAGCACTTGACTGGTGCAGGACTGTTCAGACCATTGTCAACTTTTTGCAAGACGGCGATTTCTACGTGGTGTACTACAACTCGCGGGGTGTCGGAAAGTCAACTGGCTGGCCTTCTTTCACCGGGAAGACAGAAGGCAGTGATTTGGAGGCGTTAGTGGAGCGATTTCTGGAGGAACACCCGCAGGTCAACTCTGTGACCCTTATCGTGCGTCGTCCTCGAAAATGTCTGGATGCAACTCCCGTCGAACTGAACAACAGGGTTATTCTCATGGTTCGCTGATAGTGACTCTGCACCCCGTGTTACCCTCGCACATTAAGACCTCTTATGTGCTGCTTTCGTATCCCCTCGGACCGAGGGGACTATTGACCATGTTTCATTCGAGAATGTACTCTTCAGCATTGACGTCCCTGTTGCGTGATGTCCGCGCTCGGTTGCTCATCGTTCATGGAGACCGAGATGACTTTACAAGCCACTCCCAGTACGACATCTGGACAGGGTCGCTCGACACGACGGAGGGTGTCAGAGAACGGTTGAGGATAGTGACCGTGACGGGTGCAGGTCATTTTTGGCACACTGAGACATCGAGAGTTGCGCTGAAGGAAACGTTAAAGAATTGGCTTCCCGGGTGAAGTGATAATACAAGAGGAACTTTGGATCAGGGTCGCGTTGACAATTGACAATCTCAATGACCCGCCATAATTATTAGTTTGTCTCATCCATGCCGCTACTTACTAGCACTTACCAAAAGCGTAAGGCGGTGTCAGATTCAGTTGGATTGTCAAAGCTTGAACGGCAACCGCAACCATTGCCCTAACCACTTTTCTTACTCCCTCTCGCAGATACACAAGTTTGTATTTCCTTCCTTCTTTTCCCCCCCTTGAACTCCAGGAGAGTGCGAGATGTTAGTCCTGGTTCTTCCTTCTTCTCTCCTTGTCCGATCGAGCACTAACGGCGTCCCGTCCTCATCCCACAGGCCTCTGCCCGACGAGAGACCACGCCAGAGTGTTGCCAACCTCATCGGTCGCTTTGAGCAGCAGGGAAAACGGCAACCCTCTTCCGGTGTCCCTGTGGTCATACGCAGCTCCAGCGTCTCGTCACAGATAGCCGGCGATGCTGCGAAAGAAGAAGTCAAGGAAAAGAGGGAATGGCCACCCAAACCCTTGGCCTCTGCGGATATTAAACCAGTCGCACCCACACTCTCCATTTCACCTTCTTCTAGCATGTCCAAGTCTGCTGTCGTGAGCCCTCAGCCCATCCCCGACCCTGTTCCCCCTGCAGACATCCCCACCACACCGATCCCTGCGTCACCGGAGCCAGTAAAGTCTCCTCCATCCAAAGGCAAAGCTGTCTCTGCCGGGAAGTCGACACCAACAAAAGGAACGCGGCGGGCAGTAGCGTCTCCTGCAAAATCTCGCTCCCCCGTCACCAACAGGTCCTCTGCCAAGACTTCGGCCAGCTCTCATCCTCCGAAAACATCTCTGCAGTCGTCTGTTTCGCAACCTCTCAGACCCCAACATACTGGCCAGTCCGTTGTATCGAATCCTTCCACGACGCGCCAAGCACGCGCAGCTCCCAGAACCGCGCCATCGACCCCCTCGCGTCCCAAGTCATCAGCCGCACAAAACCCGGCTGTTGCAAGACCGAAGACACCATCTTCCGGTCTGTTCGCTCCTACGGCGGCATCACTTGCGCGTTCTCGTAATGCCCCTCCGCCACCCCCGCCTCCCGTTAGGAAAGTGACCCTAAGTAGCGATGCAGCAGAGAGGCTTAGCAAGCCTACTGCTGCATCGTTGTCCAAAGCGCGCACGCCGGTCCCTCCGGTCCCAAGTCCTGCAAAAGTGACGAGATCCACTTCAGCTGGCGCTCATGGTTCGACTCCTCGAGGGTCGTCGAAGCTCAAGGCTGGACGTATACCCGTGGAACCAAAGGAGGCTATTGATACGAAAGAGGGAATCACGTCTGGTCTTGCTTCTGTTCCTTCTGAGCCTTCCCGTGACTCAGACCTCCTTGGGGCTGATCATGTAGAGAATGGGCATGAGTCAGGCACAGTCGCGCTTTCGGACGTTGGTTCAGCAGGAGATACGCATGACCACTCAGAAGTTGTCGGTGATGCGACGCACGATCCTGCCGCAGACGAGAGTGTGCAACTTAACCCTGTGGTTCATCCTGAGCAGCAGGGCGAACATCCTCCCGAGGAAGAGGCCCACAGTCATGAACATGTTGCCGAGAACCTTCCGGACGAGGTGGCTGCACGCGAACATGAGCAAGTCCATTTGGATGTTCCCAAAGACTTTGTTTCCGAACCCGCTGAGTCACATGCCAGTGAAGTGATTAGCAATGGGGGCCACCTTACAGTTGGACATGCCGCTCCCGGAAATGAGATTGAAGATATCGTCAACCTCCTTGAAGGCGCTTCGCCTTCGAAGCCGCGTCCGCAGAGTATCGTCAGCATCCCTGACGAAGACGGGGAAATCCCGGACGAGTACTGAGCACGTACTCTGCCGATTTTCTAACCTTGTAGATGACCCGAACATACACAAATTTTTCTGTCCATATGCATACCGTTGGTGGTGAGTTCCTCCGTCGGTTTCTGTGATACGTATGATGAGCATCACTGACTACCTACAGGACGTTCACTCAGTTCAGTCTTTCACAGCTACGGTCGTTTAGTTCCGCGATGATATCTGCTGCGGTTTTCGGACTTCTCATATGTTATTTTTTGGTCCTTTCTCGAGCCTTTGCTTTACCCTACCAACCATCATCAACCAACTTCATAAGACACATCACACTTGGGTTTTGGAGATCATTCAATTTCACGCATGTTCCCAAGATCATCTCTATTGATTTACGTCGGAACACTGGTTGATATATACCCTGATCCATATAACTTGGATGCAGCCATTGGGAATACTTTGATAGGCAGGGAAAAGGTAGGTACATGAGGTGATATACTGTATCGATAGCATACTCAGAGCAAAAAAACTTTTGAGGTAGAGCTAACAGGTCCAAAAAGCACAGCCAATTTATTTCCCGACCCTCCTGAGCATCTTGTTCATTCTCTTCGTAGTAAGGAGGCGTCGAGTGGGTAGAGTACCATCACCCTCCTCTATGATTCTCTGGTGGCCAAGGAGTTAGCGAGCTTAAATTGGTAGACTGTGATACCTTACCCTGAGTTCAAAAACGCACATGTCGAAACCTCTCCTCCCTGGACGCATCGTGGCCTGGGCATAAATGAGAAAATAATATCCTGAGGTAAGGATAGCACCCACTGAGTGAACGTAGTAGAGCCCATCATATCTGTACCTGCCAACGAACGTGAGTCTTTACACAGCCATCAACATCGGTGCATGTCTCACCCTGAGGAGGGCGCATAGTAACTGGATCCATTCCTGCCCCGTACCACCCGTACCGGCCGCCTTGTCTGGGAGGAAATCTGAAGGGATGTAAGACACAGCGATATACAATTTGTTAGGGAACCTACAAGCAGGGATTGATTCGGAGGATCATCGAACGACTGGTGTGCACGTTGCTGCTGGGAGGACGTTAGTGGCAAGGGGCCTATCATAACGAACAGACGTACGCCGCTCGAGTCCTGTCCCCCTGATACTCTGTCATTCACAGGACGTGTTCAGTCATTGAAAAGAGCATACCTGAGCCGACGTAAATGCTACAAATAGTAATGAGGACGCGTGTCTCTGGGTGGTGGCAAATTGACGTACATCCTATCTCCCATATCTTGGTTGTCCTCGTATCCTTCAGAAAGACAGATGGAAAAGGCACCCCCGTCTGGGCTCGGATCTCCATGAATTCCACCCTGGCTCATGGCATGGACACCAGATCTCATTAGCTCGTCCCTGGAGAGTAGGAAGTGAATCAGGAGCCGGATAGCGAGGGTAGGCGTATACCTGTTTGAGAAACGGGCGCCAAAACTAACACCGGGTATATGTCCGTATACGCGACTCCTGCTGGTGAAATTGAGATAAACGAAAGTACACCATCGACATCGAAGATTCTGCCACTTACTGCGACATGGTGGAAACGGGACGCGTTAATTGAATGCGACGCGAGCTGCCTGCTATTTAACGTGTCACGTTGTATGAGTAAGCAGGACCAAGCACATGCAAATAGCCGCAGACCAATCACTCTGGTGAGGCTGTGCTTCTCAGTGGCCAGACGTGTAACAGTCAAGTATCGATTGGATACGCGTTTCTCGTTCCTTTGGATATAAAATGTTTGAGAAAAGGACTCTTGGGTGATTGTGCTCGCTATTACACTTGGTTGATTTGTTGGACAACCTGGTACGAAGCGTCAAGCGGTCAATCCAAAAGGTACTGTGATATGGCAGTAAGTAATCAAGCTGCGCGAACCCTCGGGAATCTTCTGAACCCCCTTTTATACGCTGAAGGGGGGTATCTTCGGATACACAGGATAGGGAATGTGACTCGGACAATAGAGCAATAGAATTGATCTAAATCTGGACACTCTGGGAACCGGAGCTCAGTCGGATGAGAGAATTGTTCCATATGCATCATTCCGGAACCGCATCTCTTTCTCACCGAACGCATTGGCCCCCTTGATTTCAACGAAGCCAAGCCGTTCGAATAATCTGATGCTGGGTCCATTTTCATGGCCTATCCGCACTACCAGGGTTTCTGATCGTATTGGGAAGGGGGGAGGGGGGCTAGGCACCAGCGATAGCGGTCGGCTCGCAAAAGAAGCAGGTGACCCGGTCACATATGACAGCATAAGCCTCAGTGCTTCGAGCGCGAGGCCCTTTCCCCGATAACTTTCCTCTGGAGGCGAAGGGAAGTGGTTACGTGCGTTATCTCGGAAATTTTGCGATAACATACCTGCGATCATCACACCGACCTCTGCTTCAAAGTTTTCATCACAGGGATCGCCTTTGAGAAAAACGTTCACGTCACCAATCATTGGAAGGGATGCAAGGTCACCCTCGCCATCCGCGAGGATGATAAATGTTAGTTCTAACGCATGATATGAATCTCTGCTTGAATTAAGCCTGGCGCTGCTTACTGTCATGATCTTCTCGCCAGCACTCTGCATAAGATTAACTTGCCATTCAAGCGATTTTGTGTCGTGGCCGACGTACTCTCCATCTCATAAACTTCTTCCAGGGTGAGGGGGTCAGTGCCTGTATCCTTGAGCAACCTTGGATCGGACATCCAACGATAATACCTCTAGTGCAACGGACTGAGTGTATTGTGAGCATGACAAAATAAAGGTTCTATACCTCGACATGATCTGGAGTGGATGGAACCAGCACTACCTGCTGGCCCCGCAGTACCGCTTCTGTGAGCATGTACTACACAAAGGTTGAGTTCGAAAGTACTGGGGCGGGTAATCCTTTTAGGAGATAGGAGACTTTCCTTTCTAGTCACGGTCAGCCGGCGGACACACTCGGGTATTTCTTGCACTCGCACAAACACTAGTGCTGTAGTGTCCAGCATCCGCCTGGATCACCCTCAACCATTCTCATTGATCACGAGTCCTCCAACACAGCATGGTTCTTGGTCGGTTTGTCCACTACGCTGCAGACGCCGTCTTGGTGTCAACGGTTATTGCTGGCATTCGACGTTCAAGTGGCTTCACGTGGGTTTCATTTCTTCTCTTCTCGTTCCCTGAATTTGACCCACTTGACTCTAGTGTCGAGACGAACAGGCTTCCAGACCCAACCATCCGTTCCCTAGCCGAGCGTTTTCTCGGTATCGGAGAGACTATATTTGATATGGCACAGGCCACTGCGATAAACAGTGAATACTTCAAGAAGGATTCGAGAAGGTAGCAGAACGATGTCGGGCTACTGTTGAGATAGGCGACAATGGTGTGTCTCAAGTGTGGTGGTTGTCTGTGAAGCGTCGCTTCTGTCTGTGTAATTTACTTGGCCAACCAGCCGTTCTGCCTACTGCCAGAGAAACAGTGCTGTGAAGCTGATGTATAAAAACACGACTTTCCGTCATGGACGTGCCACGTTCTTTTCACCCACATCACTGTCGCCCAAGCTTCGTCATGCCTCATCATGCTGGGTGGGTACAGCCTGACAGTGACTCGCGGACCCCCTCCCGTGTTTTGAACTCGACTCCAAGTCCCACGTTTTCTTTTGTGTCGTTTCCTCAGAGGGCGAGCGGTGCCTTGTGTCAATCACCATATCAGTCCCTTGTTCCAGTTCCCTTCAGGGTCCACTAACACCTGGTCAGGCATTAATAGCACTGATCCGAAACCCTCAGTAGGTGGAACCACTAATTCTTGACACGAACCCGATCAAGATTGGTAAGCTTCTCCCCCGGTGACTAGCTGGGCTCAGAATGGACTCACTTTTTAGCAGGTAAAAACCGGTGTGATCTTCTGGGTGCATTGCCTTGAAGAAAGTAGGTATTGGCTGCTGGATCGCAGCGCGGAAAAGCGGGCTGTACAGTGTGGTGAGCGGTGTAGGAGCCGCTGTTTCAACCGCGGATGGTTCCGAGCCTTCATCAACTCGGGTCATCCGCGTTGGGTCAAGGGTGGAAGACATCCTGACTCGGACACCAGGTGCGGGTGGTGAATGACAACGACGTTTTGACTGATGGGCCAGGATGGCCACGGCGTGCCAGATACGGCTGCAACTCCATCGCCGGCTGAAGCGCAAGCTATTTTGTTCTTGATCGTTGTACCATTTTTACATCGTACTTCAGTACCTTGTCACGGAGAGGGTGCTTAGTTACATAATCAGTACTGCATCGAACAGGTTCATTTAATTAACACTGACAGCAATTGCCGCGTATGTTGTCCTTCTCGACCCACTGCCTCGACATCGAGCCTTAAGAACAGGCCATAAGGCCCAATTACTGGGCACACAATGCTCACAAACGCCCCCCAGCAGCCTCGAACCATCCCGCAACAACCTCGTTCAGTGCGTCAAGGTAGTTTTCGGCTCATTCGTCCCGTCTGGTATCGATTTGACAGTGGGCCACATAGGTCAACAGACTGTCTTCGCGAGACTACAGTCGCTGTTCCCCACGTCTCCTGGAACAGCGGCTTTACCATCTTTCCCTCAGAATGACGTTGCCTTTCCATCACCCAGGCTCCAATTTTCGCGGAAGTACCCGAAGTTTCTGAAGATCAGGATATTGACATGGAATATGCACGACTCGCTGCCAAAGGTAAGTCTGAAGTTGAGGTCATAAATTTAGCTACATTGGCACATAGGGCGACTTGGAAGAGCTGTTGGGTGCCGTATCCCCACATGGGAACCACCGGCACGGCCCAGATGACGTGCCCACCTTCCCTGTACTGTCTACAGAGCCTGTGCATCCATACCATCTTGTTGTTGTGTAGGTGGTTTTAGTTCATTTGTATGCTAACCAAACTGACCTTTCCGAAGAGCAGGGCAAGAATGCCCAAGCTCGTCTGGTAAGGACCTTGGGCTGTCCTCCGTGCATAATCATGGACAGTTCCCCAGGTATACCCATGGGTCTCGGCGCTGGCATCAAACTTGGAGTGCTCGATAAGGAGAAAGACAGGGATAAGAGTGAAGACAAGGAGCACGAGAAACTCCTCCCCCATTTGCAGAGCCTCAAGCGCAAGGACAAGGAGCGAGACGAGGCCAGCCGTGGGTGGAAAAGTTCCGACGACCTTCCAGACGAAATAGTGGTGAACTCCAATCACTCTGGTTGGACATCAACGCTTGAACACTGGTTGTGCCATCGAACGCAAGCTCATCCTCAGGTACAAGAAGAACATGCACTCAAAGATATTGCAGCTTCGCCAAAGCGTCATTCACTGCACCGTCGTGTGACCGTTAAAGAGTCGGAAATGGGGCCTTATGTACCTCTGGTGAAGGAGAGGATGATGGGGCTATACCTTGCGGTCTACATACACAGAGACTTGCGTGACCTAGTTGAAGGCAGGTTTATGTCTACCTGAGAATATTACCAGCTCATGCTTCTTTCAGGATTCTCAAAATCAGCTGTCACTGCTGGTTTAATCGGTGGGCGTGTCGGTAACAAAGGTGGGGTCGGTATCAGCCTCAAGATCGATGGTTCCACCTTCTTGTTCTTGAACGCTCATCTGGCTGGTGTGTTGCGCGTCACTGCAACCATTCATTTTTCATGAGATTATGTTTGCAGCGCACGAAGGCAAGGTTCATCACCGGCTTGCAAATTTAGCGAAGATCAAGGTCGGTTTGTTTATGATGTTCACGATGCTAGTTGCACTTGGTTGACTCGTTTGTAGGCTGAGCTTGCGGTGGACGATTTTCTGCAGTCCCATGATCCCAGAACGACAAGAGAAGGTGACCAGGCATTCGAATGGTTTTCAATTGACATGGTCTTACGCCCTATCAGACATCACAGACAGATTCGACTATACATTCCTTTGTGGCGATTTGAATTTCCGATTAGATATTACCCGTTTGCATG
>JBBPNW010000773.1:0-13444 GCA_038091115.1 Rubroboletus rhodosanguineus
GGGTGTTGGGTGAGGATGGATGCGAGTGAGAAACCAGTGGACGCGTGCAAGGGGAAAGGGATAGTTCACGTGTCTTCCGAGAGGGAGGTAGACGCTAGGGATGGGCAGACTCATCTCATTCACCGGACAATTTATAGGATTGGGGGAAGTCCACATCTTGACCAAGGGATAGAGTGATTGCGTCGGAGCAACCTTTCATGGCCACAAAGAGAATACCCTGTTAGGCTAGCAATCACATTGGGTGGTCCAAGCACCAAGGAGTGCCACTCGCGTAGGGAGGTGAGCCACTCGGTTAGTGGGTGTGGTGCGAATATGGTGAAAATGCTTGATTGCGTCGGGACATGTTTTCCAACATTACCGGTAGCTTTGCGAGTGGCTCAGGATGCTTTGTCTTCGTTCCAACGGGAGTTACAGACGTTTATATCCAACGGGATAGATTTCTGGTGTTTTAAGTCGCACTGGGGAGCCAAAAGGACGAGGAGGTGAAAATAACCCACCATGATACTTAGTTCGACTCGATTAAGAGGCTTTCTGCAGTTGTAGATTCTCGCATGCAAAACCCAAGTCCGAGCGGTGACCGTGTTCGAGATTATCCCAGATGGAAAATATACAACAAACTACGCGAGATGCTGCAAACTGAATTATGATCCCGACGCCCGTGGTGATCCACGGAACTGGTCGGCAAATTTCCCCAGCATTTCTGTGGGGGTCATGTTCCATCTCACCACACTGCCTGCCAGAAATCCTGTGAGAAAGGGGTGTATTTGCATCAGTATATGGAAACAAAATACGTGGAATTGACAAGGACAGAATGCAATGAGACGAAGGAGTTTGACTCACCAACCCCGATTCCACCCATCATCGTCTTCCCAAACACGCTTCCTGGCGCTCTCGGACGAGCCATGCTTAACGCATATAAACCCGTCAAACCGAGTGCAACTGTCCCGACGATTCTACATGAAACACAGTCCTTGTACCCCCACTGCTTCCCCTCATCTATTGGAGTCCAAGGAGAGGCATCTGGGGAAGAAGCAGTTGAAGGCGGAGAGCCTGACACACGCGGTGGTCCAGACATTCTGGTACGAACAGAGAGAGAATTCTGTATCCGCAAAATAGCACTTCGCACGGGTGACTGGTGAATCGTCCGATATTATGCAAAAACCGTTAACCTGTGAATGGTCGAGAGCCTGCGAATAAAGACATTTGTGTCAGACGTCTGGGATCCCTAGATCATTGTAATGCGCAGTAGTGCTCGTACTTACAGTAGGGCAGCAATTTGCACCTCGTAAGGGAGGCATCCGTATTTGCCAAATTTTCAAACCCAGCCTCAGCCACCGGACGAGCGGTCCGCCCAGGGAACACTTGTCCATCTTATGGTCGACACCTCCAAGTTGGTCAAAGGATTCCACCAAAGATCTACCAACCCTCTGCTCGCCTAGTGCATGTCTTGAGGTCATGGTTAATCGGTTCGAAATTGGGTGCAAACTTTGCGACATTGACCGAAATGGCAATCCTCCGTGGCGCTGCTGCTTTTGTCTTGTGCGACGATGAACACAAACGATGACGACCAAGAACATGCCTCGTTGAGTGTCCTCATCAATCAAATAGATCACATTTTGGCACCTCCCGGGCCACTCGACAATGCCTCACTACCTCGCGTACCCGTGGTTCGCATATATGGCGCCTCTTCTACCGGCGAGAAGGCGTGTGTCCATGTCCACCAAGTCTATCCGTATTTCTTCGTCGAGTATCCTGGAAATATGGCCCCAGATCACGGTAAGCCCACTTGTTCGTCTGCAACAATCAATTCATCTGCTCGCTAGTCAACAAATACGTTACCCGGCTATCCCTATCCCTCAATCACGCTATTGCACTCTCCATGAAACGTAATCCCACTTCCCCCAACTCTCAGTTTATCCGTGCCATCATCCTCGTGAAAGGCGTTCACTTTTATGGATTTCATTCTTCCTACGCGCCATTCCTCAAGATTCTCATCGCAGATCCCGCCTCTGTCAGTCGAGCTGTGACCATATTGCAATCCGGCACGGTCATGCATACCAAATTTCGTGTCTACGAAAGTCATCTGAGCTATCACCTCCAGTTCATGTGCGACTTTGGTTTATACGGCTGTGGTTGGATCAATCTCGGCCAAGTCTGGAGACGTGGCGTTGAGGAGGACGATCCGGACTTGGGCGCATCCAACGCGTTCAAGATGTCTCCCTACTTTCGACAGTCGCGCATGCCACTTGAAGTGGACGTGGCCGCACATCAGATACTCAACCGACACCAACTTTTTGCACGTAGTGTGCATCACAAATTGACCATTCCAGCGCCACCGATGCCATCTGACCCCGTCGTCTTGAGTGTCCGTGAACTTTGGGAAGACGAACGTCACCGCCGAGTCGCCAGAGGCTTGTCTCCAACTCCTCCGGTGCCGATCGACTTGAGCAAGTCGTCGAGAGGGAAAGGCGGGGATTGGATCGCTGAGGCGCGGTGGTGGGAAGAACTCCGGGCTAAGATCCAGGGAGAAAAGGAAGACAATCAACTGATGGTTGAGAGTGAGGCACGCTGGGAAATGTGGGTCATGACGACGTTCGAGAGTGTGGAAGCACTCTGGGAACCAGAATGGCGGACCTGGAAGCCAGAACGACCTGGATCGCCAAATGTCGTCCCACCACTGGCTGAAGCAGAGGAGGCGGAGAATCCTTTTGCACATGCCAGCCAGGGTGAGTCGTGGATAGGAAATGGTACTCCAAAGAACATTGGTGTGGATGTCGACGAGGAATTCTTGTCAAGCCAGGATATCGATCAGATGGAAGAACAGGAGCGGCTAAAATTGGCTGGCGATGGGAAGAACGATGAGGCGGAAGAGGTTCTCGAGGAGGAGGGTTGCACACGTCAGCCGGAGGAGAAGCTGGCGCTCGATTGCCAAATGGCTGAGAACCACGTAGATGTAAACGCGAGGGTGAGGTGGGTCTACCAACTTGACATTCCTTTTCTATCATACTAACACAATCACAGTACACCCAATAGATTACAAGCGAAGGAAGAACCACGCGTCGTCAAGAACCCTTTTACGGTTGCGTGGAATGAGCTAATACAGGCAAGGTATCACGATCCACTGTTCATGAAATGTTTGTTCACTTGATGCCACAGACAGAAACGATTACGCAGCGACTCTGTGGATGTCAATGATCCAACAACGCCTGCCAAGTGAGACCGAACCATACGTCACCTATCTCGATTTTAATAACATATCAGGCTACGAAGACATGCAGATCAACAAACTTCCGCTCATGATATCTTCACGACACCGAGGTAAGAGCCGTGCTTTGCGATCAATCGTGATCCCAACACATTGCGCAGGACTCTAATTCCTCAACAACCGCTGGCTGGCATGCCTGACAACAACGTTATTTCTACTCCCGTTCATGGTCGCAGGTCGGTGAAATATGGTCAAATCAGTGATGCACAAATGACATATTTTACCACGAAGCCCAGATATACTGCTTACTGATCGCGCTCCAAACGCTCCAGGTCCGACTCACGACGAAGAACCTGATTACCTACCGTAAGCCTTGTTCTACACCAAGAGGTTGTTCGTTCACGAAATCGCCAGCACCTTTGAACCAGAGTCAACCGACACCACGTCACAACTTAGCTCCTCCGCGCCGTTTTCACTGCCTAGGGCGTCGTATAACTCTCAAGCCGAATCTCAGTCCTCGACATTGCCATCGAAGGGTCGGATCTTTGTATATGCTCCTCATCCCCCCTCTACATCGGAGCTCTTGGACACACTCGAGCTATTCGGGTTGCCAAGGCAAATATACCGCGCGCCATTCTATTCCAAGAAAGTTGATGTCCCCGATGGCCCAAGGGAGTATGCTGGCCTCGTCTACCGTCTCAAAGGTGGTGGGGGACTTGACACCCTTGAGGAGTGGCAAGGGAGCGAGAATCACATCTCTGCCTCGTCTAAAGCTACACGGTTTTCCGCACCATGCAGCGGATGGGAATATGCCAGTACTCCCCCAAGTGTCCGACAAGTCAAGAAGTGGTTAGAGGAAAATCCATTAAAGCCGAGTAAACCTGTGACAGACAATTCACAGGTAATTCATCTTTCTGTCGAACAGGGGTAATCGAATTCATGTGCTTGGCTAGATCGCAGGGCGGACACCAGCAAACGCCTCTGGATTGGAGTCCTTGCCGGCGAAACGTTCCGAGTTAAACACACGCGAAGGTCAACGCATGACCTTGTTCTCGATGGAAGTATTTGGTACGCCTCCTCCTATAAATCGTTTCCAACTGTCTTGACACTTGTACATAGCACCTTCTCGAGGGGATCGCATGCCCGACGCGAACCAGGATGAAATTGTTGCTATCTTCTACGCACTAGGAGACGATAACTTGCATTCTGGGTTACTCAACCAAGGCATTCTCGTGGTTCGAAATCCACAACTTGATCCTCGCCGTTTACGTGGCTATTCCCTCGAGGTACTCTCGGACGAACTCGAATTAATCAATCGAATCATCGATATCATCGTTGACGTCGACCCAGACATCCTCGTGGGTTGGGAAGTGCAAGCTGCGTCCTGGGGATACCTCAGTTCTCGCGGATTTCAATACGGTAGGACGCTCGCCACCTCAAGAGGCTGTACTGACGTTCACAGGATTCGACGTTGCCGAACTGATTGCGCGTGCGCCAACCGCCTTGACGCGGAGTGGGACTGATCAATGGGGTGTCAGAACGACCACTACCTTCCAGGTCACCGGCCGACATGTATTCAATGTTTGGAGAATTATGCGTAGCGAACAGACGTTGGGCAGCTACTCGTTCGAGAATGTGGCCTTTCATCTGTTACGCAAAAGGCTAGTGCTTGAACACACCAAAGGCGTTGTAACTGACGTCGATCGCGCGCAGGGTCCCTCGTTATACGTCGTCGACGTTGACGACGTGGTATAACGGCGAGAGTCCCGTCCATACTGCTCGGTTCCTACGGTATTTCCGTGACCGCACCGCGATGACACTTGACATTCTCGAGGAAGCGGAGACGACCACGAAAACTGCGTAAGCTCTTGGTCATCGCAGATGACGACGATGCTCCAGACTGGTCTCGGATGACTGACATGTTCGATGACAGCGAATTCGCCCGCGTTTTTGGAGTCGATTTCTATTCCGTCATCAGCCGTGGCTCTCAATTTAAAGTAGAGTCTTTCTTGTTTCGCATCGCGAAGCCGGAGAGCTTTGTTCTTCTCTCGCCGAGCAAACAAGATGTGCGTCGTTGCATTTCGCCATGCAATTTGGCACAGCCCAGAAAAGCTAATGAACGGAAATACCCAGGTTGGCAAACAAAATGCTGCAGAATGTATGCCCCTCATCATGGAACCACTCTCCGCGTTCTATAACGGACCTCTCCTCGTGTTGGACTTTCAATCTCTGTACCCGTCGATCATGATTGCATACAATTATTGTTACTCGACGTGTTTGGGTCGCGTTGCCGAGTTTCAGGGCCGAAACAAGCTGGGCGTGACGGATCTTGACCTTCCCCCTGGGCTGTTAGAGAAGCTGCAAGATCACATTACGAGTTCGTCGAATCAGCCAAATGCATTTCATAAAACACTACTCACCTCCTTCCTTATACCCAAGTCGCACCGAACGGCATCATGTATGTCAAACCCATAGTGCGACAGGGTCTTTTAGGCAGGATGTTGACCGAGCTATTGGACACACGCGTGATGGTGAAACAGGCCATGAAGAGCGTCATAAACGACAAGGTACGCACGCGCGTGTTTTTTTCCGATTCCACCCATGTCTGTGTCTGCATCTCATTTCTTGTTTTCGTTGGCCATGCCACCCAC
This sequence comes from Rubroboletus rhodosanguineus, assembly GCA_038091115.1. Taxonomy (NCBI): domain Eukaryota; kingdom Fungi; phylum Basidiomycota; class Agaricomycetes; order Boletales; family Boletaceae; genus Rubroboletus; species Rubroboletus rhodosanguineus. Next base: position 5,857 of record JBBPNW010000773.1, read on the forward strand.
ATGGGTGTAGGCAATGAGCAGGATATTGGACGCACGGCAGCTCGGACTCAAGTATATCGCCAACGTCACGTACGGCTACACGAGCGCGACGTATTCGGGGCGGATGCCTGCGGTGGAGATTGCGGACAGTATCGTACAGAGCGGTCGGGAGACGCTCGAAAAGGTGTGTTGGTGGAGATCCCTCGAACGTGGGATCGCTATTGACCATGTCACCCTGGGTAACCCAGGCCATCGCTGTCATCGACACCACGGAGAAATGGGGCGCGAGGGTCGTGTATGGGGATACGGATTCGGTGTTTATTTATCTCAAAGGTAAAACCAAGGAACAGGCGTTCAAGATTGGATACGAGATCGCGGATACAATCACGGCCATGAATCCACCACCTATCAAGCTCAAGTTTGAAAAGGTGAGCGCGATGCGGGGATTGGCATGTACCGTTCAGTCGGGACTCATCGAGGTGGGAAAGGTGTACTTGCCATGCGTGCTCATGGCAAAGAAGAGATATGTTGGATTCAAATATGAGACGCCCGACCAAACTGAACCTACATTTGATGCAAAAGGCATCGAAACCGTGCGACGCGACGGTGTACCGGCTCAGGCGAAAATGACCGAGACGTGTTTAAAGTCTGTTCCATATATCGCGGACTTTTTCCGAGGTTCATGATAAAAACATTGTAGGATTCTGTTCCGTACGCAAGACCTGAGCGAGATCAAGAGCTACTGCTGCAAGACGTGGTCGAAAATCTTGTGCAATAGAATTTCCTTGCAAGATTTTATCTTCGCGAAGGAAGTGAAGATGGGGACATATAGGTGAGATGAGCCATTGCCATCTTTGCTTTGTACCGTGCAGGCTAGAACAGTGTTCTTTTGTCAGCGACAAGGGGCCTCCGCCACCTGGTGTCGCAGTAGCTGCGCGAAGGATTTTGGAGGACGAAAACGATGAACCTCAGTACGGGGACCGTGTGCCATATGTCATCGTGCGCGGCGACCTACACACACGGCTCGCGGAGAGAGCCATCACGCCAGAAGAGTTTCTGGCGAACCGGTGCGTCCCGATACCCTAAAGAGCGAGACCGAGCCTGATATAGAACGACCAGACAACTACGCATTGACGCGCCTTATTACATCTCGAGGGTTCTGATACCCCCGTTGGAGCGCATCTTCAACCTCGTGGGTGCGGACGTCCGCGCTTGGTATGACGAGATGCCGAAGACGATCACTGTTGACGAACGGGATCCACTTTCGCTCTCACCTAGAAAGCGTGAACGTGCACCTATTCATACAAACAGGTTCAAGATTGACGAGCATTTTCAAAGTGCTCGCTGTCTGACGTGTGGCCGTACGGCTGTAGACGGTGAGGCTTGGGCCGAGTCTCGTATCGTCCACTTTGGGTGACTGAATGAATTATGTCTACCTCTTAGGTATCTGTGAAGCTTGTCAGGCCAACCCTCAAGTGACGATACCCCATCTCTTGCTTCGTTTGCGAAAAGGCGAACAAAGGTTGGTCGATACGCAGCGTATATGCGCGTCTTGCACGTCTACCGCGTCGAGCGAGCCAAACGCGTGCATGAATATCGACTGTCCCTGGCTGTATGAGCGCCAAAAGGCAGAACAAAAGCTTGGTTTTCTGGAAGGATTACGGACGCTGGTAGAAGACTTGGACGTGTCTGATGGTGGCGTGGATGGGCGCGCGGACGTGGTTCTGTAACGCGTGTACGGTATACAAGTCTCGTAAATGTATGTATCCAGCCATGGGAAAAGGTAAAGGAGAGATCGATGTGGTGGGGGGAGGCTAGTCTGGTGAGCAGACCGTCCAATGAGGCAACTCGTCGATGCACAGCTTGACTGTCACAGTGTCTAGTAGTAAGACTGTACCGTGCATGTGTCAGGTGTGCTTGGAGTGAGGTTGTGGATAAAAAGCGCGCCTTGTACAACAAGGGTGGAAGGATTTTGTTACGCACTTTATGACAAGTATAGGGAAAGGCGAACAATGTAGGAAGCGACAAAAGAACGCCTTCTCGCTATCGTCAAGTTCTGACTGTAGGGTAGCTCGTTTAGTCGCTGCTTCTCGTTCCCAACAACTTTGAGTGTGATTTCCCCATCGGTCACCCACCACAACGACGATGATATGGATGGAGTGTGCACCGGGGTGATAGCAAGCGCCCAGAGATGATTACGGGTGTGTGAGCTGATGTATATCGATAAGGAGGCACGTGTATGGCGGACGACAAAAGCGTACCGTGAATGGACAACTGGGCATACTACCCTCCATCGCTCTGTTATCTGGTCAAGAATGTCTCAAAGAAGACGCAGGCAATCAAAGAATGGCGAGTACAAGAGCGAGAGGCTCGAGAGTGGGATACTGACGGGGACGTAAGAGTCGAGTTCCTCCCCCAGCACTGTTCACCAACAGCAAAGAAAACCGATCGAAATAGATTATGGAAACTCAATATCGTCAGTTGCGTTCTTCGTTGATGGGAAGCACATCGTGAGCGGTGGTAAGGCAGGAAAGATTCGACGTTGGCGAGTGGAGGACGGCGTGGAGGTGGGGACACCGATGGATGCAAGGAACTGTTTGCAGCATTGCAGTGTCACTCGATGGAAAGTGGGTCGTGAGTGGGACGAGTAGAGGCGAGGTGACGGTGTGGAATGCGGAGAGCCACAAAAAGGCGACACAGTTCGAAGGACACGACTGTCTGGTGTTTGCCTCACCGGGTCGGATGACGAGACTGCCCGCGTCTGGTCACTCTCGACTGGCCAGCGACTACTCGGCCCCTTGGAACATGACGACGACAAGACTGCTCTCAAATTCTCGCCCAACGGACGGCGCATTGCCACCGCCACATGGAACCGCGACTCCGTTCGGATTTACGACAGTCAGGACGGCCGCCTCCTCGTCGACGTCTGAATCAAAGTCTGCTCGCCGTTCAACCAATCCTTCGCGTGGACTAGCGATAACAAGCAACTCTTTGCATTATCTTGCGACGGCGATATCCATTGTCTCGACGTGTCCACCGGGAAGACGCGCTCTCAATGGCCCATCCATAGCAACGATGACCCCAGGTGCATCGCCCTGGCAAGCAACGGCACATTCATCGCAGCTTCTGCAGTCTCATCAGTCTCATTCTGGGACACTACGATGCATCAGCAAATTGGGTCTGTCATCCCGCACACAGCTCGCGTCGACTCGATGGCTATCTCAGCAAACCACGACCTTGTGATGGGCGCAGGCAAGACAATCACGCTTCGCGGTCTCTATGACATCCTTCCCTCACCCTGTTCTGACGATGTAAGTGATCTTGCTGCTTGAGACCGTTGCCTGATCTCAAACCGCTTTGTTCGCTGTTGCAGATTTTAGCTGAGCTGGAGGCGCAGCGCATGGAAGGAGGAGCCGGTGTCGAAAGGACAGTTGACTCCCCCCGTGCACAGGAGGAGGGCTCGAGTGCGTTTATTAGCATCCTGACTCGCGCTTCATTGACATCCCCATGTATTAGAAAGCAAAATCGCCTATCTCGAAGAAACCGTTTACCAACTCCAAATCGCCCATGTCGATTCCCAGCGCAGAACGGAAAACCTCGCCCAGATCGTTCATGCGTACGGGAAAAAACATGAATGCGAAGCCCTGTATGCCCAGGGCCGCATAATCGATGCTGCACACTCTCTTCTCGAGATCGACGTCGGGGCCAACAGCCAGATAGCGGACTGGTTTGCTAGTGAGTTTTGGTGTGGTGCCTCAGGATAAACTATTCAATTTCTGTCGTCAGCGTTCAAGAGCCAATGCATATCGACGCTGCAGGAACGTGGAGATATAAATTCTGCTTCATATAAAGATGCTATTGTCCATTACACCACAGCATTGACTTTCAATCCCTCATCGACGGACCTTCTGATCAAACGAAGCAAAGCACGAGCTGAGGTTGGATCATGGCAAGATTCGCTGGACGATGCCGATGCGGTACGTGTATCCCAATTTACAACGGAGCAAATAACCAATGTTATCCTAGGTGATTAAACTCGATCCGTCATCACCACGCGGCTACGAAAGAATGCATGCAGCACTGCTTGGTGCTTGCCGTTACGACGAAGCAGTTGATGCGTATAAGGAAATGTTTGTGAAGCTTGAAGAATCTCCGGAAGTTATTCGGGGTAAATATTTTTTCACCCGAAAGAAAGCATCACCTGAGGATTCTGCTTCTTGTAGAATTGTATAACCGCTATGTGAACCCATTACAGACGATAGAGGAAATTCACAACTCCGTCGAACGGACTCAGCGAGACGCTCCGCTCGTCCTCATCAACACGAAGACTGGTTATCTTCATGACAAGCGAGAGCGTGTGAATGAATTCAAAGCCGATCCACAATTCAATGAGCTCGTTGCGTCCACAACGGCAAGACATGACAACTCCCGCATCACCCAGGCCGTTCAGCGATACTTCCGATACGCCACATTTTCCCATACTTGGGAGACAGTTGAATCCGAACCGCTGTTCCGCGATGTCCTTCATAAATCGGTACACGAGCTGGTTACATCATCCACAGTCTTGAAGTTGGTGATGTTCTGTAGGACAGTACGCGAAGCTGGGTTTCTCTGGGCATGGTCCGACACATGTTGTATCAACAAAATCGACGGTTTAGTGCTTCAGGAATCCCTGACCTCAATATTTAGATGGTACGAGAAGTCTGCCCTTACGATCGTCCACCTAAAGGGTGCACGATCTAACTCAGAGCTGCGCGCTCTCATCAGGAACCTTTGGAACATGCGTGCATGGACATTGCAAGAGTTCTTTGCATTTCGCGTCATCCGCTTCTATACAGAAGATTGGAAACCTTATCTTCCGGAGGAGAGTATGTATAATCACAAGGAATCATCTGCACTCATGGCCGAGATGGCGGCTGCAACCGGGGTTGATGCACAAGTACTGCTCTCCCTCCGACCTGGATCAGAAGATGTACGGCAGAAACTTTGTCTTGCTGCAACACGCACCGCTACGAAACAAGAGGATATGGCTTACTCGCTCTTCGGTATCTTTGATGTCTCTATTCAGGCAAATTATGGCGAGGGACAACAACGTGCTCTGGGTCGTCTCTTGCAAGAGGTGTTGACTGGCTCAGGTGATGTGACGATTCTAGCCTGGACACTACAATAGTGGTCTTCCTGCGGAGATTGGTGTGTATCGCGAGCCAGCATCACTCTATGTCCCGTCGCCAATTGAAGATGACAAGATGGATCTGTTGGTCAAGGAACTACCTACGTCCTTGCCATATCTCGACTCGCCTGTGATGCTATACGACCGAGTCGTCGATCTCCCATCGCCGCGTCTGGCCAGCCGCCGCTTGAGCGTATCATGCATCATCTTTCCGCTGAGTGGTCCATTAGTCTCGAGTGGCGACTCTCAGCGTGTTTATCGCGTCATGTCGCCCGCTCTCGGGAGCGTCGAGATCAAGACGGCGGGAGACTTGTCTAGCCTGAAGAATCTGGTACTCGTGCACCCGTGGCTTTGGTGCCTTCTTGATCCTGCCCCTCCTTTCGAAGACCTCACTTCACTCCATGGAGATGCTTTGTTCGCCAACACGCACCCTCCCTCGTCACCACACACTTTGTCCCCCCCCACACAACTCCTCATACGAGTACAGGTTAAACAGAGCGTTGCGACTTTTCGCACGTCTCAGACAGCCCTTCGGCGCACTACTACTCGCCCGTCTATCCCACCGTGAATACAAACGTGTTGCATCTGATACCCTATCCACGTACAACTACTCAAGGAGGTTCCACCGCGCTATCTCGCACACATGACACGGACGCTAGATATCTTGTAGTTGCCATACTTTGGGGGAGGTCTTCCGTTTTGTTTCCGGCTCTCTTGCTCTTTCCATTCTGGACTTCACCGTCGCATTGTTTTCCGTAGGGTGCATCATCCTGTTTGTAGTACAAGGTCTATCATGGCAGTTTCTGTTGTAACTCGGCCACCAGGTAGTAGCCGGGATGATTCCGTCCCCAGCAACGAATGAACTTGGGTTTAAGTAACAGATTCAGGGGCCATATCTTAGGTGGTGCGCGGGAGCAGTAAACAGTGCGTTCTCTCTTGCCCCCTGTATCTCCGAGATTCTGTATGAGCGCAAAAAGGCATACCAAAAGCATAACTTTCTGGAAGGATTACAGACGCTGGTGGAAGACTTGGACGGGTCCGATAATGACGTGGTTCTGTAACCTGCCATCTCTATTTTGTATCGCAGGAAAAGCTGAAGGTGCTGAGGTCGATGTGTGGGGAGGCTCGCCCAGTGACCAGACCGTCCAATGAGGCCAACTGGAGATGCCGATGAGAGTCGAGAGGTCAGAAGCATACTGTATATCTGCACCAAGCCTGAGTGCCGTATAACTTCTCGTATCTATAAATCTACCCCACAGCTGAGAGACTCCCTGCAGTTCGACTGTCAGTGTCAAATAGTGAGACTATAAGTACTGTACATGTGCCAGGTGTGGTTGGAGTGCGGCTGAGTGAGGTTGTAGATAAAAAAGCGCGCTTCGCAGAGCAAGGGTGGAAGTGTTTTGTGATGCACTTTATTGACGGGGATGGGGAAAGACGAACAAAAGAAGGAAGCGACAAAAGAACGCATTGCCACCATCGTCGAGTTCTGACTGTTGGGTAGCTCGTTTAGTCGCTGCTTGCCGTTCCCAATAACTTTGAGTGTGATTTCCCATTGACAGCTCTGAGGTTACCCACGACGACGACGACGATATGGGTGGGGTGTGAATTGGGGTGAGAACCAGCGCCCAGAGATGGTGGTGGGTGTGTGAAATGATGTATATCGGTAAGGAAGCACGTGTATGATTGCCAGGTGATGAAGGAGTGAGCGGACGGCTGCGCATCGTTTCTTCTATCACTCTGTTACTTGATGTCTACAAGAGAAAACAGGCAATCAAGGAATGGTGAGCACAAGAGCGAGAGGTTTGAGAGTGAGATACTGATGTAGACCCAAGAGTCGAGTTCCTCCAGCGCCGTCCTCCAGCAAGCGAAATCGATCGAAATAGATTATGGAGACACAATATTGTCAGTTGCGTTCTTCGTTGACGGGCAGCACATCGTGAGCGGTGGTCGGGAAGGGAGGATTCGATGTTGGCGAGTGGAAGATGGCAGGGATATGGGGACAGTGCCAATGGATACGGGGAGTACTGTTTGCAGCATTGCAGCGTCATTCGATGGAAAGTGGGTCGTGAGTGGGACGAGTAGAGGCGAGGTGACGGTGTGGAATGCGGGCGATACAGTTCAGAGGACACAGCGGATGAGTGACCGCGGTGGACGTCTCTCCGGACGGGACGAGAATCGCGACTGGGTCGTATGACTTGACTGCCTGCGTCTGGTCGCTCTCGACTAGCGAGCGACTGCTTGGCCCTTTCAAACATGCCAACTCCGTTGCTGCGGTCAAATTCTCACCCGACGGGCGCCTCATCGTCACTGGTACGTGGGGTCGCGAGTCGGTTCGGATCTACGACAGTCGGGACGGCCGCCTCCTCGTCGACGGCCCAATCAAGGTCAGCTCGCCGTTCAACCAATCCCTCGCGTGGACTAGCGATAACAAGCAACTCT
>JBBPNW010000774.1:298-13441 GCA_038091115.1 Rubroboletus rhodosanguineus
TCGCTATTAGTTCACGAGCAGTTATCCCTAACATTGAGCGAAGAAACGATCAGGTACAATCCGTGGCCAAGAAGGTGCCAAGTACGGATGCGCGCTCGCCGATGGACTTCGTGACTCGCCTCTCTGATCTCCTCTCTACATTCAACATTGACATGCTTGTCTTCAAACACATGAGGGCATTACGTCTCTGATTGATCCACCTCTTCATCACACGTTCAACCCACACGGTCCTTCGCTGTACTCCGAGTCTTATATAAGGTCGGACTCAACAATGAACATGGACCACTCAGGGTGTGTCCGAGCTGGTGCTCGATGTGGACAGGAATATGCATGTTAAACCACATGCACGGATACTCAGAACACACCACCGGGATGGCGGGTGTTCCCGCGACTCGCTGACGATAGTCCTCCATAAGAATTTTTCATCCCCACGAACGTGCTCGGTGAGTTCATTATGATCCTATACTTGATCAGGCACCCGTGTAAGTCACCCACGCACGATCAACTGTTTGATGTCCTCCATCCTCTTTTATGTGGTATCCAGGGCTGGATGTTGTGACCTGGCGCTAGTTTCGTTGTCCCTTTCAACTTTATCCTTTCAACTCCTTTCGTCCAATTCACATCAGATGTGTTACCACCAGGCATATAATATGGCTCGAAGCGATGACACCTACACTTCACCTCGGACCAACCCTCGAATAGTGTGGATACAGCCAACGCACGCCAGGAACACGAAGTACCTGTAACTTTCCCATTCCAATTGGCCTTCTATTGCATTTCTTCCCCTAGTCTGGCTGCCTGCGCTAGTTTGTCCCTCCCCTCAGCCGACAAGCTCATGCTGGCCCCGGTCACTGGGAAGTGTCCGACGAAGGTTCTCACTGCGGTAAAGCCCCATGAATCGCGATGTAGCACTTGAGCTTCACAGAGCAGCCTCTTAGGATAGGGTTGGACGTTGGCAATGTATATGCCAGGGCATTGATTCAAAGTTGTGTGGCAACGTGCGGCAGTGACGCCAATGACAAGAGGTTTAAGTGCCAATCCAAAATACATGATTGTAGTGCAATCGAGTGTCGCTACAAGGTATCGTACATACAACCCTTTGTATATAAACCAAACAACCCCGGACGCCAACCACCAACTTGCTGCGATCGGTGAGTCCAACTAGGAACTCGTCCACATTTCACGAGCGACGTGGTGGCAAGCGAATCTGACTCCGCAAAAGCGACACGTCCTCGTCAGTAATGCTGTATCGTCTGATCACCACTTCAATCTTGTCCAAAACCGCGTCACGTCCCGTCACGAAGTTAGTATTGAAATCCCGAATTTCCAAGTGAACGCGGTTTCTATACGTTGACCTCTTGTAGACCTCCAATGCGAGAGGCACGTCCTGAGAAGTGACAGGTCCTCGCAGCACTAGGATGAAGAGAATCTTCATAACATAGGTCAGGTCGACGATGTATGCCATGAAGCATTTCGCAATAGTTTCACTGATTTAGTGTTAGCGTTTACCGATACTTGACGACTAAAGATGGACCATGACCACTTACGGCGATTTGAAAAGCTTGTAGACGGGCTGTCCACTTGGAACGTCGGTCACCCCAAGATTGGAAGTATCCAACAAAGCTTCTTTGAAGCTATCGTTTTGTAGGGCCTTTCACAGCGTCAAGCACCATAGTTCAGAGGGACAGTTCCTCACCATTTGCGGGTCATCGAAGTTCCAAACCCGGATGATGTCGTCATGTACAGCAAGCAGGTACTCTTTTACTTTATCAGCGGAAAAGTTAAAGCTTGCTCTAAGATTGGTCCGGTATCCTTGGGCAACAGTTTAATACAACAACACTGAAGGGCCAAGGACGCACTCTTCTTCGCTACTCTACAAGGATATGAGATTGGCTCTGAAAGTAATAACGTGGGACATACGCTATGGTGAGATTCATCTTTGCTTCGGTCGGCCTCAGGGCCATTCTACTGATGTTCAATAGCGCATCGCGCTCGATCTTCGACCATTCAGTCGCCACAGCAAGGGACCGTTCGACCTCAGTGATTGTAGTCTTGACGAGCTCAGAAATTGTTGGTTCTAGCCTGTACCCGCTCTTCGCTGTCATACCACTAAATCAATATTGGGTGATCAAAGTCAAAGTGGCACATACTAGAAACGGCTACGTGTGGTATATCACTCCCTGCCGCTCGCACGAGGGACTTCGTACAGTACTCGTTAAGAAACGCGGATCTTGGTGATTCTAGATGTGGTTTCGCTTCCGCTATGCTCCTGAACATGACACCTTTACCACGCAGCTCCATCATCAGAGCGTTGTCCAGCAGGTCGAGCTTCGTCAGTACGACAACAATCGGAACTACAGCGGGTTGGTGATATCTTCAGATACTAACAGGCCATGACCATTCGATTTACGTACGATCGCCCAGAATTTCCCTTCTGTTTCGCAGGAATTCCTCCATACCAGCTTCAAGGAGCCGTCCCTTGGCATACGGAACTGGAAGTAACACCCTGAAGTTTTTTTTAGCTCAGTTGCGTTCTGATCACCATGAGACGCCTTACCAAACGGCGTGTAGTCTATCTTCCAGCTTTTCCTTCTTTCGTCGATCACCGACGAACTGTTTGACTCTAGCATAGTTGTTGCCTTCTGCTGCCTCAAGTCCGACGCTGTCGTGGAGAACGAAAAACCTGTTGTTCGGTGAGACGAATTCGCGATCAATGTCAGCTCGACCTCGTGAGCCTTCGCTGACGTCCTAGCAGAAACGTTTGCGAACGCCATTGTGGCAGGCAGGAGTAGACTCACTACATCCTTGACCCCAAACACGCTATTAATTAGAGTAGACTTTCCAACACCGGTCTGAAAGTTTGGATTGTCAGTGGTCGGCCGTTGTCGGATATGCGGAAAGATAAAAGTACATTTCCTATGGCCAACAGTCGGAAGCTTTGAGTGATCAGCTCGGGGTGGTGATTAAAAGGCGCAAAAGCGCTCACCGGGGAACTATGGAATGGATTTCATTGGGAGTGGGGAGTAACGGCGCACTGGCGGTCGAATAACGAGAGACGCCGATAGCGACCTCGATATTCTTATGCAACTTGAACAAGGACGCTTTCAAAAGCCAACATAAAACCCATCCAAGAAACAGTACAGCGTAGCTCACCCTGGTTCCTGGGCGTATCGCCCTGCGCTTCGGCCATGATGTCGCTCAGTTCTACGGTGACGCAGGGAGTACGTGCCCCCTTCCACCGTGATGGATACTGCATCGACACAGACAGTCTGTCCTGGACGGACAGCTCACTGCAAGGAATGATGAAAATTCAGGTTCGCGAGTCGTTATAGCTGGATGCCTCACACCGCAGGATCGAACACTTCATCGTGCTTATGGCCAGGGAGGACTTGGACAGGAAGCTCCTTCTTAAAAGTTCCAGTTTCATTTTGCAATACGATGTGGTCTACAGGCCTGCCTAATTCCTCTCCAACGTTGAGAGTGAAACCTATGAAGATTGGTTTACGTTAATCAACAAAGGGGAACAGGGATTTACTTGATATGTAGACGGATTCAGAGTCCTCCGACTGTGGAGACGACATGGCGGCGGCGATGGGTCAAGTCAGGTCACTGGCGCAATGCAGATGTCTGGCTCACTAGAGGAAAGGTGGATTCGGTCACTCAGTGGAAGGTATTCGCCTCCCAACAAATTCAATTGGAGTCCGACGGTCTTCTAACACGTGGGCAGCTATATTGTTATGTATATAATTACTGTTCACTTCTGAGGCTCTACCCACATCAATATGGTCTCGCTCGTCGTCGTCTGTTTTACCTACCCCAATACACCCAGTCGATCCAACGTCACCGACTCGCTGCACTATGGTTATCTTGCCAAAGGGATGGGGAGACGGGTGGGTAGCGGGGTGGAGTTGAGGGAGGGGTTTATGCAAGAGCAACGGCACTTGTGCAGGTTGTGACGAATGCGGCGTTTAAGTCTGCGGGGAGTGCGGTAGCGAGGGACGGGAAGAGAAATTTAGTGGGAGGGGATGGAATCCCGAGGCGGAGGTTGTACACGCTGTCCGCTCTTGGCACTCCATAAACTCGTGAATCCGGAGCGTCATCCCTTCCCGCAATCTTGTAACAAAAATGTATCTGCCACGATCAGCAACGCGTGATATTGGCTGAACGTGAATTTTAGTGCGTGCAGGAAACGATAGGCTGGCCCATCAATATCAAAACGCAGCGTTGAAGGATGGCGACGGGGATATAGAACGAAACGGACTAACAAAGGGAGAGATCGTTGAGCATGGTTCGAACGGCGGCCGACCGATGATGCACCTTTTTCCGATGTTGTCAACGGTGTGGAACCCTACCTGATCGTACAAACGACGCGCGCTGAAAGGCAGTTGGGGAGTAGCCCCGATCAAAAACCTCTTCTCACCCTTGGAGATTTCCCTTGGAGATGAAAAAAAAAAATGTTTCGCGGACGTCGACTGCGTGCATGGTCGTTGCGACGGGATCAACTCATAGCTGGGCACGAGTAAGAATGAACGCCAAAGACACGAGGCATCCGGACCAACATCACCGTGAGAACAAGGGGTTTGGGTGTGCACGAGGAAAGCGAACGACCTTGTTCATTGACGCTTCAAAACCGACGACTGTGTATCATTAGCGAGGATGTCGTCAACGAATACCGGTGCGTAGCGGTTCTGCAGTTGTGAAGGATGACTGTGCAGTGCTGACGATACAGCAAAACCGTGCAACAGTCCTCGACACCAAGCGCTCTGGCGGGGTGTGGGCAGTCGCATTTCACCCTGATGGAGAACACCTTTTGGGCGGGGGCGATGGTGGCATCCGAGGATTGCGACTCGCAGATGGTCAAGAAACAAGGAAGCAAATGAGAATCCAGGAGTTGAGTGCCATATCTGTGTCGAGGGATCAAAAGTGGATAGTGTTAGGGACGGCGAACGGGGCAAGCGTGTGGGACGCGGAGACGGATAAAAAGGTGATCGACGTGGAGGAGACAGAAGCGGTGCTTGCAGTGGACATCTCTGCCGACTCGACCAAATTTGCTACTGGGACTGCTGAAGCGAGCATTTGGAGTCTCACAGGCAAGAAATTGGTCGTCGTTGGCCCGCTCCAACACGATGATGATATAACTGGAATCAAATTCTCGCCCAACGGCCAACAGATCGCCACCGCCTACTACGGTGGCTCCATTCACATCTTTGACGCTCGCAATGGCAACGGGCTCATTATCATCAACGCTACCTCTCCCTTGTCGACCCCGGCCACTCCACTCGCGTGGTCGCAAGACGGGTCGCAGATTTTTGCTGCATCCAACGACAGGAAGATCAAGGCTTTTGACGTGTCCAGCAGGTCCCAACTCGTCGAATCCGACATTACCAATGGCGCCAAATCTATCGCTCTAGCCGCCAACGGGAAATTCGTCGCCACCTTTGCAGATCATACCATCTCATTCCTCGATACATCAACACTCGGTCTGATTGGCCCCGTCGTTCAGGACAGTGAAAGGATAGACTCGATTGCCCTCTCTCAGGACAGTCGCTACCTCGCGAGTGGACGACGCGACGGGAAAATCACTATACATAACCTCGGCAATATTCTCCCCGACGTGTATGGTCCCTTCCATGTAAGCATGTCGAATAGGCCCATGGCAACCTGTTTCCCATGTTGACATTACATTAGGCATCTACTCGCGAGGAAGGACAGCCGGACGAGCGGTCATTGACCTCGAACGGTCAGGACAACAAACCCAGTTTTGCTAACGCGGTGGGAGCTCGCCAGTCAATCTCCAAAAGGGTCGCACTAACACCTTCATTGTGTGCATGCACACTAGGAAGAGTCTGGGAGATCCAGCCCACTTGATCTGCTTAATGTATGAGTTTGTCCTTTTCCTCTTCAGCACAAGTTCTCACGGTGGCATAGACCGAATTGCCATCGGGCACGCCTGCCCCTGCAGATTCTGGGTTCGACTTTGATGAGGTTAGCAGCCGCTCGATCCTCCGAGTCTTCTTTCCTCTGTATTGATACTGCTCAAGGCACCGTCTCCAGCAGCTTCTACTCGTTTTCCAGATGACGAGGTTCCAGATGCTGTATCCATGACCTACCCTCCAGAGCCAGAGGAAAGTCCAGAAGCTGCCAAGTCAACTTGGGCTATTCCGATGCTCAAAAGATTGCTGCCACAAAGGATAAGGCAGAGAAACAAGGACCCAGCTTCACATGAGCTTGATCCAATTCCCAGGAGGACGCGTCAGCCTGTCGATCATCCATCTCCTTCCGACTCACAAGCAATAATGGATGGCACAACCGGACGACGTTCAAAGATGGCTGCAGCTAGAAATCGGTTCGTGAGTACTCGTCCTTTCAGATGTAGTGTGTAACCTATCCGAGTCTTAGCGAACGGTTGCAGGAAATTCTGACAGACCAACGGTAAATTGTCGTTCCTCGAGTTTGTGTATAGGGACTCATGAGATTTTGATTTCGAAGAACCGGCGGCGTGCCAGGGCTGCCGGCCAAAGCCACTCGAACAACAACACTTCTCGTGGTGAGTGGGGTAACACAAATCTGCCAGTGGCAGGCTCAGTGCGCATACTATCCTTACACTTACAATGTGTAACTCACAGTGGATCAGCATCAGCAAACATTGGGCAAGACTACCTTTCCAATCACATTTCCCAAATGGACGTGCTGTTGCCCAGATACCGGGGATGGGACGCAGTCACATCCGGCTGATTTATTATAATACCGCGCCGAATTCTCGGTATGTCCCCGAGTTCGTGTTTCCTCGCAGTGCTACTACGGTACTTATGACAACGATGACGGCCTATCAATCATCTGTATCCTGGATTTAACAACGTATAACTGTCCTCTGCCACATGAATCTGACGCCCAAACATGTGACACGCCTGCATCGTTTGATCACCACTTCATTTTCGCCCAGAACATCGGTACGTCCTCCCACAAAGTTTGTACGGAGAACACTCACCGAGGACATGTGCGAAGGATTTCACCAATGGTGAGGGGTAACGGGGCATTGGCGGCCGACTAACGAGAGGCGCTGATAGCAATCTCAATATTCTCGTGCAACTTGAATGAGATACTGTCAGAAAGCCAGCGTGAAACGCATTCGAGGAGCATTGGACAGCTTACTTTTAGTTCCCGGATCTGTCGTTCTGTGCTTCAACCATGACCTCTCTCAGTTCCACGGCGACGCAGGGAGTACTGTAGGTCCTGTACGGATGGTTTTCGTTGTTGTTGTGGGAAGCGCTCTCCTGGAACGCTCGTTTCAGAGTAGATATCCTAGATCTACTTCACTTCATCGGTTGCAAGCTTCTGGGATTTTGTGCGGTAGGCATTCGCATGTGGCATGCATGTCAAACGCCAGTATCAGTGGTACAACAGTCCGTAATCGACCTCACTAGAATATCATAGTCTATAATTACGTTAGAGGACGGTGTCTATTCGATTCAAGCTATCGACTAAAGAATGTCGGTTCAGACGAGGCTAGCGGCGTCAGCATACATATCTCAATTCTTCTGCTCGAACAGATGGTTTTTTTTCCTGTTTTCTTTGTTTTGCATGCACATCCACAGTGTCTCCCATCGGACACGACTCTACTCAACGCCTCGTACCTCGCAGTGCCCTTCCCCAGACTCATCCACTCTGCACGCATCATCGTAAGGCAAGATACGGGTTTTCCTCCACAAACGGATATCACAAGACTAATGTGTCTCCTTTTTTTAATGTGCCAGGTTGTCGTGCGCATAAGCTGATGAACACGGGACACAGCCAGCCGGACCGATAGAGTGTATGGTCGTTGACGCGCTGCTTGAGGCAGAGTCGTATCTCAAGATTGCCAGCCTCGTCGAGAATCCAAAGTCACGGACAGGTAACCTCAGCAGGATCGACGAGTAGGTAAGAGCCATCATCCTCGTCTCCTCACATATCCCATTCCCGTCACACACCCACCACCATGTACATACACAGGAGCTCGAATCCATCCGCGCCATCATCGAACGCCTCCGCACGCGCGACCTCTACAAAGGCGTTGACTACAAGGACTTCTCGCACGAAGTCAAGGTCATGATCGAAGCCGACGTAACGCTGGACGTGATCGTCGTGGACTGAGGTGTGTGTTGACTGTCGCTGGCGAGGGGCTAGTGGTGCAGCTCAGGCCGACTCGTGTGGCCGTGACGTGTTCGCTGTTGCATTATGGCAAGAGGGAGCAGAATTCATTGGACGAGGTGACAGTTTATTCCAAGAAGAAAATAAACAGTACGTCCTCTCCTTGTTAATTGATTTTCGGTTGTTGGTTTCGGAGGGTCGGGTTGTTGACGTCGTGGACGCCGCAGAGTGCGACAAGGCGGATCACAACGGCATATCGCACTTGATGCCCTCATTTGCAGAGGTCTGGTTACAAATCTACGCGAAGACGGG
The DNA here is from genome assembly GCA_038091115.1 of Rubroboletus rhodosanguineus. NCBI lineage: Eukaryota > Fungi > Basidiomycota > Agaricomycetes > Boletales > Boletaceae > Rubroboletus > Rubroboletus rhodosanguineus. Next base: position 8,738 of record JBBPNW010000774.1, read on the forward strand.
ACATTTCGTGGCCTCATCCAGGGAGGCCCATTGACACAGTTTGAAGTACCTTGTGTCGGCGGGGCTCCCTCTGCGGACGTGCCGGCGGGGGAGGCGCAGCTGGAGGAGTCCGGAGAGGTTTGATTCGGACATACTGAGCGGCCTGGCTGTGGTGGGGGAGATAAATCTCCGAACGCATACATTCACCACTTGGTCGTGTTTCGTCGTTTCGAGCTGTCACGGTGCCGTGCTTCTGGGTACGCTCTGCCCACAAGCTGGCCAGTCCACGCCACTCACACATAAGAAACACGCAACAAAACCGAAGGGTCAGGATCAACACCGTTCTCTTTGGCGCAGACAGATTCCTCGTCCGACGCGCCGACACGCTCGAATCCTACCTCATGCCCAGGCTCTCCGAGACCGAGTTTCACAACATCTACCGTTCCATGGCGTTCATGCACCTGATCTTCTATTCCCCCCCTCTCCGCACGGCCGCGCTCAACATCGCCCATAAAGCGACAGACAGCAGGGGCATTCTCCCCTCGCTTAAATGAATCTTGGGAAAGTGGCGTACGATGTCGCGGCGTTCATGGGCCCCGTCCATTATCTGACCTATGACAAATACGAGTCGGGTGCACTCGTAGATGACCTATGCCTATCCGTTCATGTACGTACGCCAGTATCAATATGGGTTCCGACCGTTTGAACGCCAGCTCTTTGAGGACGTATGGCGCCCAAGGCGCGTTACCGGACTTTCGGACCCCGTATTCGTACATTATCAGTACCTTCAACAACATCGATCCCGAGAACGGCGACCCGAATCAGGATGCACTCTTTCACATGAAATTGGTCGGTGTCTCCCCAAAATGTGAGTGCCTTCAGTGCCCTCATCCGTGTCAATTTCGTTCAACAACGGTACCAAGAAGCGTTTGCGCTCCATCGCTGAGCCAAGCCCGCGTGGCCCGGAGACACAGACGTTCAGAATGCCGTTCCACCCCGAATCGTCTTCCGAGAGATGCTCGCGTGCCACCTAGGACAGACAGAGGGTCGGCCATTACGTCTCGTTTCGGACATTCATGGCACGCGGGGATTATGCCGTGTGATTCATCACCATCCATGGCTTGCACGAGTTCGGTGTTCAATCCAGTTCCCGGACCCATCTGATCGTCTTTGTAAATCACCTTTATCGCACAAAACGCGAGGCGAATCACCCCCGTCCAGCACACACTTACCGTCTCGTCGACTTCCTCACGCACATCCACCCCAATGTAGATCCGAGCCTACACACTGTCCTAGATTGTATACGGCAGCACCAGCCTGTGTTTGAACTCACAGACTCATCCTTCGCCGGGATCAAAACCGTTCTGCATCTCAGGTTCAGGGAACGCGCTCGGCCTACAGACGATGGTTCCTCCGACGCACGCACCCTCCCCCGCTTCCCCTCGCGGGCCCGTCTCCACCGATGACACGCCCAGGTGTTTGTCGTCGCGATGTTGACAGGCGTCAAGGATCTCTCACCCCACCAGCGCGCGTTCTTTCGCGCGTTTCTGGGTGAATTATTCCGCAAGGCGGTGCATCTGGGTGCGAACTGGAATTGGAATGGCGTGGTGGGGCCTATCATCGAGGATAACAACAGGAGATCGTTCCTGAGGACGTCGCGGGGGCATTAGAGACGTTGGAGAGGCGAGCAGAGGTGGAGGGACGGAGAGGGTGTGTTGCCGTTTGCGGCGGCGGGTATGAGGCGACGGAGACAGAGTGCGCAGGGTGGGCGGGAGGTTGTGTTTGACTTTGAGAGCTGCGGAAAGGTTTCGTGGACAGTTTTTGTTACCTTTTCTGTCCCATGTTTTTGCATATCTGATGTACTTGGGACGTGGTATCATTGGCTTATACTTTATATTCAAGCATTGTTACGAGGATGAACTCGAGAACTTAACAGTATACAATTTCAACCCAAGGTTTATAGGGGCAACGGCCAGTCGTTTTGGCTGACCAAGACTCGAATGAAGATAGTGTTCCTTCTTTCCAGGAAACCACACCATATACTCCTAGATTCAATCATCCCGAGACTGTCAGGAAGCTAACGCGCGAGGTTTTGCGCCATGGCTGCATGCTGTCGTTTGCGTTCGATTGACGGAAACCCCACAGGTGACAGTGCTCAAAATGATATGTCCGACGAATACACTACGGCTTGAAACATCTCCTCGGGCTGCGATTATTGCAGACCAAGTTGTCCTTCGTGTCGGTGCATTGTGTCAGGGAAACTTGAAGCTTGAAGTCTCAGCTTGTGCTAACCATCATCATGGAAAGATTGGCCACCTAGGTCCTACTAGTAGGTTGACAGTTTCAATCACTCCTGTCCTACACCCAGCGAAACCGACCCCATGACGGCCATTTACCGTAGTAGGTGCAAGCATGACAGCCCTTGCCAATGAAAAGCGTTTGACCGTAGTCATGGTGGACGGAATGTGTCTTTCCATACTACGGCTTCCCCTTTACTCCCGAAATCTGAATGTCACATGCCGGCGGCCGCATAACTCTACTCCGGAACACACCTCCAAATGTATTATCCCCTCCCCTAGAGGGAATCACTGCGAAGTGGATCATCATCTGGTAAACAATCCCGCTTCAAAGGAAAAGGGGCCATCTCAACCCGATTAGGTAAGTGCGTCGCACTGTGGCTGCAGCCTGTCGTTGTTCGAATCCACCACCTCCCAAGCTACCGGTTGTACTTCGCTCATCTTTCAGCTTTCTTAATCACAATGGCTGATGCAATAAAAGTGTTCAAGAAACAGATTAGACACCTCAGAGAGGCACAGGTCAGGTCCTCTCTTTCTCGAGCGACGCTCTCAGGCTGACAATTCGAGCACCGCCCGAAACCCAGATGAAAGCTTCGAATGTTTCCAACTTCTCGCAGCTTGTTGATCCGGACCTCATGAAGAAAATTGGACGAGTTAGAATTCTCGTCATTGGCAGGGCGAATTGTGGCAAGACGACTATCCTTCAGAGGATCTGCAACTCGACAGAACATTCGGAGATCTACAACGAACAAGGGGAAAAGGCATGGTTTACCTGACTGGAATTCAGTGGATGTTAATGCCTTTGACATGTGATCAGGTTGACTTTGTGATTGGGGGACCCAGGGGGGTGAGTCTCATGGCCACCATGAATGCCATCATTGAGCCTTTGTGACCCATCTTACTTTTCAAAGCAAGGATCCCTTGACATCAATTTTGGGATGGTTTTCAAAAGTGACCAGAGATTTGTTTTCCATAACTCTCCTGGTTTTGAGGCTGGCTGTAGGGATGAGTTTGAGGAGGTAAAGAACTTCATTGCAGAGCGTGCAAATAGAACTTCCCTCAAGGAGCAGATCCATGTCATATGGTCAGTGGGTATATTACTGTATGTCAATCCTATAAACATTACAAAGTAATTAGCACCTGAAACTAGGCATATAAGTTACTAACCCTCTTATATATTTAATAATTCTAGTACCTGTTCTTTCATAAATAATTCCACCTACACAAATGAATAAAGCAGGAGAAACAAACCTATGAGCTAAAGCTAATAAAATAGCTCCTTCAATTCCTTGAATATTAAAATTAGAACTTAGAACTTAGAATATCTTCAATATTAAACTGTTATTTTTTTGTTTATAAAAATAAATAAAGACTATTTAATAGGGAAATTAATTTCATTACAAAAATCTTTATAAGCCTCGGTTGCTTAAGGGTTAAAGCGTTCGACTGAAGATCGAAAGACAGTGGTTCAAAATAGAGTAGAGTTAAAGTATGAAATCTTATACTTTTTGGCCATACTCCTCCTATTTCAATAGCAGGAGCTAAACTAGCATGGAAGAAAGCCCAGAAAATACTTAAGAAAGCAAAAACTTCACTAACAACAAAAAGTAAGAATCCAATTTCTAAACCTTTTTTAACTTGTTTTGTATGATGTCCACCTAAAGTAGCTTCGTATGTTTTTAGTAGATTGCTTAAGAATAATATAAATCAAATTATATTATATATTTCTTTTAATTTGAATATTAATTATTATTTTATAATTATTATTTTGTTTTATTATTCTTTATTTTTATGATATTTTAAATAATAAATTATATAACTATAATTTAATTATTCACAAGAAAATTACGAAATAAGACAATCCTAAGAAAGCTAACCATAAAATTTTTTGTGCCTCTGCATTAATGTCAACTAATGATAATAATTGGAAATCTGTTTCTAAATTTTTTTAGGGACAGAATTGCATCACTTTGTAAAAGTTTTTGTGGCATGTAATATTCTAGGACTTTTATAAGAACCATAGTAGATATTTCTACCAATTTTTTGTAAAGACACAGTTACCCATGATTACCTCTTCTATTTTTATTTGAAAATCTAGCTGTTTCAACTAATACTGCTTTTTTTCTAGCTAAACTTCCTATTTTTTCTAAAGTATTAGATAGAGGTGTAATTGAATTATTAGGTCTAATTATTTATATAATAATTTGACATTTATAATCTAATTATTTTTATAAATAATTGAAAAAGTAAATTTATAATTTTTGGTTTTTATATTTAATTTATAAAGTTTACTTTTTAATAAAATAAGTTTTATCCACTTTACTTATTTTAGAATTTTGAAAGAATAGCAGTAGGTTTAGTAATTAATGCGGATTTATAAATTTTACCTAATAATCTTCTAATTTTCAAATTTTCAGTAAAATAAAGG
>JBBPNW010000775.1:0-12972 GCA_038091115.1 Rubroboletus rhodosanguineus
ATTAAAAGAGAAGCATACTGTGAGAACGAGATGAGATCTCGTGTGAACATGAATATAACTAAATAGAGAATAACGTCTTGTGAGCGTGAGATGAAGAGAAGGAAAAGTTACAAGTCCATGTCTATGTTGTGAGATTAGATAAACGTGTGGCTTGATAAGATTAGATAAGATAAAGAAAATTGTCACTTCGTTACAATCGAGCTGTCCGATGCATCGCCCCAGACTTTCGCCCAGCGTGCTAACTCGTTTAACAAAATCTGCAAGAAGGTGACAAGTTTGGTGAGTGATTTGATCTCAGCTGCAACGAACCATTTACTAACATATCCAATCAGCTGGAGATGGCCGCTGCCAAGCACGGTTTTGAAGGTGCAGTCGTGATGTGTGGCAACACCGTCAACCAGGATGCCTCGCTCGGCTTCACTCACACGACACCTGGGGCGAAGGAGTTTTTTGATACTCGATGTCGTGCTGATAATGACACCATGATCGGGCACCTCAAGGCACACATATAGTATGTACTCCACTCCTTCTCATTGGAATGTTGTTACTCACTGATATGGATTATATAGCCATCAATGTCGGAAAAAGATAACGTACCATTCTAATGTTGCTATGTTGTCATGTCACACAAATGGAATGACTAATCATGGTAATGATGCTTGAAATTGGATCATAATCCGGGGGCGATAAGATATAATCCTGCAGCATGCATTACTAATACATACTATCTCATAATGATTGTGCCTTGGTATGTGTGCATGTATCTGCGTGTTTCGAGCTGCTTTATTCTGAATTTGTGTTTACCTTTACTCCCACTACAACCATGCGCCCTGCCCCTCATCGATCACGACAGCGTTTCCAGCCCTTAACAGTGCAATGCCGCTATTGTGGGGGCTCCTACAAGGTCCAAGGTCTGAAAAAACATGAGAAGAGTTGTCAGAATCACGTCCACGATGCGCTTGACCACGAGCGCTACACCAGAGAGTTTGAGGAGGAAATTCAACGAAGTGAGTATTCTTCTATCTTTCTCGATTTAGTTCAATCCTACTTTTTGGGGTTGTTACACAACAGTTTTCTGAATCTATTGACGAACTGACAGTGCAGCGCAGCCAGGATCGCATTGATGATCTAGGAATTACGGGCACTGGAAGCTCAGACTTGTTGAGATGGTCCATGTCACCTGGTGAGTAAACGTAGCACTAAAAAACCTTATCTTACTAAGTCAGTAATATTAGGACTCAGACGACAACTTTCATCTACACAGGATGACGATGTCAACGCATTTGATCCACACACCTGGGACCATGAGGTCCAGGACACTTATGGGGAACAACGTGAAAGTGGTGCGTCCAGGCTTGCAAAACGTCGTTCAGCAACTTACGTTTAAATTGGCAGCTTCTGATTCATCTATGCACAATGTTGGCGGTTCTGCGGCCGCGGTTTCTCCTCAAACATCTGAGGCCGAAATCCCTGCGGACTTCAAGACTGAATATCACCCTCGAAGTGGCCGTCCGCCTTCATTCCAATCCTCCGACGAGTTTGGCCATTTGGCTGAAGGACCTGCGTCACAACCGGACCCACGGCCTTGGGCGCCATTCCAGACCCAGGCCGACCTGGAGTTCGCCGACATTGCTGTTCAGGCAGGGCTGAACGCATCCCACGTAGACGCACTTCTGGGACTCATATCGCGGGTGGCAAATCACAATGCAAATGTCACATTCAAGAATGAAAGTGAGCTTCGTCTGGCATGTGATCGGGCAGCAGAGGAGCTGACACCGGTGAGTCGCATTCACTCACACGTCTGTTGGTCTACATTACCTCTATTTAAGCACGTTGTTTGCATTTCTTAGTTCACGAAGATCGATGTCACAGCCGAGTACCAGAAGCAACTAAAAACCTTCGAGGTCTACGTGCGGCCACTATGGGACTGGGCACTTGACTTGTTGAATAACCCTCGAATTGCTCCCCACTTCGTCTGGGATGCGCGACGTTTGTTTAGGCATGACGGTGGCGAGTACAAACGCTTCTATACTGAACCGTGGACAGGCGATCGCTGGTGGGACATCCAAGTATGTTCTAATGGACCCTGTTTTGTTTTGTCTCTGTAATCCTGTATATTTTATTGACAACACAATTTGCTAAGTCCCATCTCCCTGACGTTCCGAATGCCGTCCCTTTTGCCTTCATACTGTACGCAGACAAGACCCGATTGTCATCCCACGGTACCGTCAAGGCTTATCCTGTCGTGGCACGCTGTGCGAACCTGCCAATTGATATACGGAACGGCGAACGTCTTGGTGGTGGGTGTATCGTTGGCTGGTTACCAATCGTAAGTTTTCCTATTCTGAATCTGACTCGGACCACATTAAGAGTTGACTGTATCATTGATAGGTACCAGAACCAGCCAAAGAAGAACATAAAACGGGGTGGACGAATTTCAAACGCATTATTTGGCACCAGTCATTTACTAAATTACTCGAGGCTCTCTTTCAGCTGTCACGGACCGGCTACAAGCACAAGTGCTATGATGATATTGTGCGCTGGTTGTTCCCGCTTATTCTGATCCTCTCGGTGGACTACGAAGAATTGTAAGTGAATTAAATTATCCTTATTACAACCGAAACTGTCGATGGGTCTTCGACGTTGTACAGATGTATGATGACGTTGATCCGTGGTACCAAGGGCAAGTGCCCTTGTCCTGTATGTCTAGTCCCTCTCGACGAACTGTGCGACCTCTCCAAAATGTTTCCCATACGAACGATAAACCAAGCAATCGAGGGGTGTCAAGAATACTCGAGGAAGAAATCTCGAGGAGAGGAGATCCTCAAGGCATTGGGCTTACGGCCTGTCGAGGTTGGTCGATTCCGGTTCTCATTTAACCCAGTATTAATACTAAAGTACGAGTACAGAACGTCTTCTGGAAGGTAGACAACTCGGAGCCAGAAAAAGCGGCTAGCTTCGACCGCTTGCACTACCTACATGGCGGACTTTGGGGGAAACATATGCTCGGGGACCTCAAAATAATTTTTGAGGCACTTGGACGGGAACCCTGCGCGAAATTAGAAGAGCAGTAAGCAATTGTTTAGATCATACTATTTGTCTTAACTGAACAAAGAGGCTCCATTTCAAGCGTATCCGATTTCCCGCGATGGCGTAATTTATCTCACTTCGACACCGTCATGCACATCACATTCGCAGATGGCAACAAATTAAGGGATCTTGCGAAGGTAAGTCGATTGTCAATTTGTGGTCCCACCATGTACTAATCCAAGCTACTCTCTACAGCAAGTATTCTATGCTTCCCTCGATGTCCTCACTCAACTGCCGAATTCGGAAGGTTACTGCCTGTTACGCATGCTTGGCACCTATTTGCAAATTGACAGCTTGATTGATCTGGACGTTCACACTGACGAAACACTTTCCAGGATCGAGAGCGAGCTTCTCGTTTTCAGCAACAACCTCCAGGTGTGTTCGTTTTTAAGTATCGCAACGGAATCCCACTAATAATACATTCTAGAAATATATTCGTACCGCCAAATGTGGCAATATTGCGAACCTCAAGCTTGACTGGAACTTTCCGAAGGCCCACCTGTGGAAACACGTCGTACAGGACATTCGGATGAAGGGAGTCACTTGTAATTATAGCACCCGCCCCAACGAAAAGATGCATGGTGCGCTCAAGGATGCATATGCTGATCGGTCAAATGGGAAAGACATCGCAAAACAGGTAATACGTGTCTTCTGATCGTCACTAATGATCATAAACTTACATGCTAACTTTACAGATCCTCCGCATTGATCACCACCGTCTGGCCATCAAGCTACTCAGGGATCGTGTGGAAGCTGAGACTGAACGCCAAGGCCAGAGTGAAAGCACAGACGACGGTACCAACTTTCCATCTGACACGACGTCAGCGCTGAGAGCATAATCAACGTGCGTATATATGGGTTCTGCACTTCCATCATCAACTATTTCAGAAATCGAACACGCGCACCGCGGGGACCGTGCATTTGAAAACCTCCGCAGTAAATTCACAGATTTCGCCAATACATGCCTTCCCAGCTACGGAATACAACTTGACGGATGGACGAGGTTCGAGCCCATGTTCAAGGTACGCTGGTACTTCCGATTCTGATGGACAGCTTTACTGACTTTGGCCCTTCAAATTAGATGCGCGAACACACTTATCTCAAGGTCGACTACGCCTCTGAGGTCGATTGGAAGTGGGCTACCGACTACCTCAGATGCAACCCCATGTTCCACGGCCACCCACGTTACGACTGTGCTCTCATTCAACACACGGCAGAACGCACTGCGTTCGTTCGCCTCATTCTCCTATTCAAGTGTACGATTGTGGGCTCCAACTTCAGATTCGCACTAGTGCAGCCGTACACCGCAGGAATTGGCGCCCGACGCCGGCTCGACCACAACTTTAATCTTACCCGTGTCAAGGCAGTTCCTCGGTCACAGGCGATCTTTATACCAGTGGATTCAATAATCCGCGGTACATTGCTTTATCCAGATCCCACTAACCATGATGATTTCTTTGTCGTTGATCATATTGATGGGGATATGTTTCTCCGTACTGCGAGGCTGCATTCTGAATCGGGCTAGTAGCGCACATCTTGGCCCATTTACGATAACTCATGCCCCCTCCCTTGCTTTTGACGGGCTTTTAACCACGTCTCCATGCCGAATCCATTGTAAACCATAATCTCTACTGTTCTTTGTTCTTTTTTATTTGCATGAGTTGCTGTCTGCACACGCACACCCCCCTCATCCCGCTCTCCTCAGTGCGCAACCAATTTACCTTGTTTTGCAACAGCATCACAGAATCCTGGGAATATATCCCAGAAACCATCCGGATTGTCCACCCACTCCTCGGGTCATTTGCCGTCTGCATCACCAAGTAATGTGTGCCGCGCATCATTTCCTCGTCGAGTCTTTGTTGACACTCCTCCCACGGCACATCCACAGGCAAAGTTCACGCAAGTAACTGCAACTAACATGTTTGGAGTCGGGATGGGTGCAGGACCTGTGCTCAAAGGTCTTTACTCTGGTCGGCAGGTTTGTCAAATTCTTGCCTTCTCAACACATGCACGCTTACCTGTGCTATCAGGTCTGGGGGTCCACGACACCGATATCAAAGAGGAACGTGTCTATTTCTTCTGCGGCAAGTGTGAACGACCCACCACCTTCGCAAGGCGAGAATGCGTATCGTTCCAACATAGGGGAGAGCCGGACCACGCAGAGACCATCCAGTGGCACTTGGGATGAGTCGAGCGGCAGTCCGCAGAAGGAGTTTTCTCAGCTGGTCAGTTAAGCAATGGTGTTACCAACATGCCCGCTAAGTTTGTGATAGGATGTGAATTCTCCACTTGCTTTGCATCATGCACGACAGAGGCAAGCGACAGTGGTTCAGGCGACAGTGCTATCGGGACCTAGAATTGTACTCCTTTTTCTTCGCCAGCAATAATCCTTTGATGCTGACGCTTATATTCTTTGCAGGACGCCCGATTCATCCAACAGAAGCTTGAAACGGCAACATCAGAGGAAAGGCAGATTGTTTTCGACGAAATCGTGCCCGACAATGCACTGCAGTTGATCCAGGATGTCTTTGGCAATTATGTGAGTTGTAGTGTGTCTTCTTCTCGCTTTCGTCTTACTCTGATCAGGTCATTCAAAAACTATTCGTGCATGGGACACAGGTGCAGAAAACCGTACTAGCCAACACCATGGAAGGCCATATTCTTCCGTTGTCTCTGCAAATGTATGGCTGTCACATTGTACAAAAGGTAGAATTGTGATTCACCTAATGTGGCACCACTAACCAGGTTTCATAGGCTGTTGAGTTCATTCTGGCACCTCAAGCTCAGCAGCGACCTTCCTTGCGTTTATTTCCTCGATCTTGTGGTTTGCTTACGTTTAACTCATGTGCCACGCCCTGACATGAATCATTTGCAGAGCCTCGTTGTCGCCTATAAGCGAATGTTCTATAACCATCCTGGACCACAAGGTGCGCCATTACATCTGAACCGACATCATTTGATTGCTGTTTTCCCCTCTCAGTCCAGGTACGTTGTAAATGCGGCCGTCGCCATTACTATGGATTCATCGCTACGCTTATCCTGGACCGGTTTTGTAGTCAAGCAAGAAACACGAAACGTAAGGTTCGCTTCCTGCCCGTATATAAAAACTCGGTGTTGGCGCATCCCATGGCTGAATCACTTCCCTCAGAACTCTTCGGCCGGCTCACCTATAATACTATGCCTGAAGACTTCACGAGTGCACTGCTTGGCGTTTTGGGGTCGGAATCTGACGACAAGGTCCTCTATGACAATGGAGATGAGGACGTCCAGACAGCCGGGCAAGCTCGCGACGATGCCAGAGATGCTGGCGATGAGTGGCAAGCCCAACACGCGATGCTCAACCCTGCCCCAGATGCTACCGCTCAAGAGCTCAGGAAGGTACTGTGATATCTCAACTATCCAACGTCAATTCAAGTCTCACGTACCACCGTATTTTTTATGTTCAAGGCACTTGGAATGGCTCAACTCGCGTTCAGCGACACTCGTGCCAAACTCCTTGATCTGACAAAGCGCTACAATTCTTTGGCAAGCGAGATGAAAGCACAGTCTCGTTCAAAGAAGGGTGGCCGCAAGTCAAATGGACCGGCTTCGCTGGAGCAAAGCATCATTGACGTGGCCAAGAAGTACTGTCTACTTTATCATCTCTGGGTTCTGGTTCTACTCTTCCCTGTCAAATCACAGCCTGGACCAGACATTGACCCACGAGGGCCTTCTCGTTGGCAGACGCCAGAGAGTCAGACCGTCGCTGAGCAGGCTGAACTCTACCAAATGCTACCTTCCGAGCTCCATAAGTCACTGAGAACGTTCCCCGAGTTTTCCCGAATCGTAAGTATTCATTGTTCCATTACATTCAACCATGGCTAAGTGTTGTGAATCCACTAGTTCTCAAAGACTATGACCGAGGAGCGTGCAAACATTGTCAAAAGTGTCAAGGATATCTCGGCCGATCTCTTCTTTTCTCTGGACATCAAGTCGACACTGTTCTCGGGTGACAAATCCCTCAAAGCACTTGATCCAACATTACTAGCGCTGCTCAAGAAGCCTGGGAACTCCAAATACACACAATTTTCTCCTGTTCTATTCACGAATCCAAGTCAACTCCGCGGAAACGACTTGTTCAAAAGCACTGTTCTTGTGAAGGTATGTGCATCAATTCATCATATCTATTACGAGTTGCTGACTTAACACTTTCTTACAGATTGCTCGTGCCTTAATGTACGGAAAGGCAGCCATCTCCTCGAGTAAGAAACGCGGTGGTCCAAAGGGGCGGGGGGAACGTATGGGAGTGCAGACTGTCACTGAAGGTTTGATCTCATGTACAGCTACGATTGTAAGTCTCGCTCTCAATGGCTTATTTTGTTTGAATTTTTTGTATTCTAATCGTTCTAATTCATTAATAGGCTAGGTATTTGTTATCGCATGACCCCGAATTCACGACGAAGGGGGAAGCGACCGGCATCCAGTATCAGAACGACTTCGAACTCTACTTGAAACTGCTCCTACAACCCGAAAAACGGAGATGGGCTCTTGAAGTCATTGACTTCTTTAACAGCGGTGTGTTTGGCTCGAAGTTGCAACCTGCTCCCCAGTCGGCGAACGACCCCACTGGCACCTCCCGTGTCCGCTCATGGGAAGATGAGCTGCTCTCAGAGATCGGAAATGACGTTGAGCCACCTACTTCTATATCACACCTGTCCTCCGTCGCTGCTCCCAACCCCAGACTTCCCTCAGCAGGACTGTCGGCAGCAAGCAATGCCGCAGCAGAACTAGCTGCTTTCCGATTTCGATCGCCGGAACCCACCTTGCCTTCTTCTGAATCCCCAGCTGCGTCGGTTACTATCACAGAAAGGCCCAGGCCTACCCTTCGTCACGCACCATTTGAATCTGTTCCCCCGTCTGAATCCATCTCTCACCCTGGCGCCGTGCCTCAGGTAATCCCTATTGGCATCCACGCCACATCTGAGTCTTCTTTCAATGGCCCAGTATCAAACAACTCTGTGGTTATGGCTAACACCGTCAATGCTGATCTACAAGTCGAGGTCGCCCAGCTCTCCATCAATTCACACCCACCTACCTCAAAGTCGAGTTGTCAAGTGCCGAAGAACGCTTCTGCAAGTGGAAGCAGGTCGAAAGGTAAAGCTCCTGCAGTGTACTCGGCAGGTGGAGATGATTTGGGCAGGACTCGGTCCACGGTTATTCCTGCTATACCTGTCACTGTACAGACTGTAATACCGACACAGGTCCAACCAAATGTAGCCAGACGTGCTACACGCAGCCAGAAGAAGGTGAATTAGAATCCATAGCTTCTACTTTCCTGTCCGTAGTCTACCCGTCTTCGTTACAATCCTATTGCAATGCCATTGACAGTGTTACCACCGTATTTGGAAGTTATGATTATGTAATTGTCACTGCATTAATAACCCACAGCACAAGCGGAGTTCAAACACTTCTCTGCTCTTTACGATCTCATTGACATCTGATTCTGAGGGTCTGTCCTCGTCCTCGTCCTCGTCGTCGCTCTTTGTCTTCGTCGTTGCCCTTTGTCCCCATTGTTGCCCTCTGTCCCCGTCATTGCCCTTTGTCCCCGTCATTGCCCTCTGTCCCCGTCGTTGCCCTTTGTCCTTGTCGTTGCCCTTTGTCCCCGTCATTGCCCTTTGTCCCCGTCGTTGCCCTTTGTCCCCGTTGCTCCTTGTGGTCCTCGTCGTTGCTCCTTGTGGTCCTAGTCGTTGCTCTTTGTGGTCCTCATTGCTCTTTATGTTTCTCGTTGTCGCTCTTTGTCCTCGATGACTGACGTCGTCACTCAGCACCCAGCATCCACTCAGCGACGCCCACCCCAGTTCCCCACCTCCCCCCGGATGGACCGACTCATCGCAGTCACTTACATTGATATCCATCGTGTCAATAACCCCAAATTCTTTGATCACCACCTTTGCTGTGACATCAACATCCTGGACCATTCCATCTGGAATATCGTACTGCCAGTGATTCAGAACCTGTCGTTGAATTGTCCCCTTTTTCCTACCTGGCGTCCTGGTAAGTTCAAGCTACTTTTAAAGTCTTCGACGTACAGCTGACTTATCGTTATTATTCTCTCAGATAGAATGGCTGTTACGGTTATAGTGCAGGATATGAGGCAATTAGTAGTACAGTAGATACAATGGTATTTTGTGAATTGAAATATGATTTTTATGGAAACACACGATGTGAATTAGCAATGGACGATTAAAATGTTGATCCCCCATGAAAATGCTCGTCCTGTTGACATCTTCATGCAAATTCCTGTCCGGACCATTCACATCTATTATAATGACACTTCAATCAGGTGAACCCATGCTTTTGCCCTGTCACATTATTAGTCATGATAATGTCACCCCCCATATGGTAATGGCCCCCCCCATATGGTAATGCCCCCCCCCATATGGTAATGGCCATTATAATGTCACAGCTCAGCATTCACATCTTTTCTTTGTCATTAACTACCCATTTAAATGCGCCACAATTATAATGCCCATTTTAAGTACTTATCACGTCATCCAATGACCCAGGGAATTTTCCGACAAAGTCTCCTTGGAAATAGTTAACGATGCCTTCCACGATGTCAACAATTACGCAAACGGCCGTGATGATCAGCCAGGTCCTGCGAGCCCGACAGGCACAATGGTGCGTCCATCCCCCAATCCCCAAGCAGAGACAGCTGCCAACGTGAACGACAAGGCTGAAGGATCGGCTTCAAACGACGACATGTTATCTTATATCAAGACCTCAATCACATCTCTTATTGGTAAGTCTTGACTCTGATGATTGTTCATTGCAGCTTACAAATGTCACAGTGTCTGCTAGAGGAAATGTGTCGAAATTCAAGCCAGGTAACTTCCATTGGACTTCCCTCGTCGTCATCCTCGCTAGCCAGGGCTTGGTGATGCAAGGTTGGCCAGCATCCGTGTCAATGCCCGGTGAACGTGGCTCTAGCAAGTCAAAGGGCATTACCGTTCTCAAACAGGGCGAGCAACGTGCCCTTTGTAGTGCTTTTGAGAATGGAGAAATCACCCTTGTCCAGATCCAAGAAAAGGCTGAGCGAAGTAAGTGGTTCCCTACCGTCTTTCATTAAAATCTTGTTCTTATTGGTTCGCAGGGGCTTTTGTCAATTCGGAGTCACTGGTGATAATTGGTGCCCCGCCACCTGCGGACAGCAACTTAGCGTGTGCCCAGCAGATTTACGCTGACTCAACTATCAATTTTGAGGGACCAGCACGCCTCCCCCATAGCAAAGCAGCCACACGGATCAAGCACAAGCCCAGTCGCACACCACTTGCAACAGCTGACGATCCCATCATTCTCAGTAGCGGAGACGACGCAAATACTCCCCCTCGGGTGCTCGACAAGAGCGATGATGTTCCCCCACCTGCTCGGCTCACCAAGGACATCAGGCCGGTGGTGATCACCAAGAAGCCAGGAAGCTCCAAGGCACTAAAGAAGCCAGTAAAGTATATTGTTCTCGATGGCTCTTCTGACGATGAAGCACGGCCGCATCCTGATCGCAGTGTTACGGTTGCCAGCGAAGAAGATTATCAAGATCCAGGCCCCTCTCACAAGTGCAAGGCCAACAATTTGGCGACTACTCATCCTGCGAAAAAGCTCACTCTCATTCCCCACGAGTACCATGTCAAACTCACCAAGGATAAGGAACGTGCGGCTGACAGGAAGGTGTCCAGCACTGCAGCATTGATGGACCCATTAGACAGCGATGAGGACACCTCAAGCGAGATCACTGTGAAAGGTAAGGTGTATATACATTAGCTCGTGTACTCTGAGACTAATGAAGCTACAGCATCGAGCAAGCCGTCTGCTGGAGAATCTGACCTGTTCCTCGCACCCTCCGGAACTCAAAAGGCCCCTTCACCAGTAACCCCCACGTCTCAGATGCTACAGGGCGTCTTGGATGCCCTTGTCCCATCTTCACCCTCACCCAAGAGGCATGCGCATTTGCAGTCACTAACCGAGTCTGACGAGTTTCCCCCAACTGGCACAGTCCCGCCACCTTTCTCTCCTGTGAGCGTTGGTCAAAGTGATCAGACAACCATGCCTGCATGTCCAGCCCTGAGAACTGCCGAGCCTCCCCATCCACCTCATGCTCCAACTGTAGGCTACGCCAACAGCACCGAGTCTTCTGCGACCCAACCTCCCATGGCACCTTCTGGGACCGTACCACCTCAGGCTGCACTGCCTGCACCACCTGGACCCTCTGCGCCACCCATGCCACCCGTTTACCATGCATACGTCGGAGGAGAACAAGGCGAGTGGTTGGACCAATCCTGTCAGCAGATTGGGGGCGGTTATCCATATCAACAACAGCGGCCATACTTTCCCTATCAAGTTGACAGTGGTATGATACCTCCACACAGGTACCATGACGTGCCGCTGGGCATGTATCCCAATCCCATTTATCGGGATCCGCGAGGAATGTATGGTGGTTTCCACCCTGCGAGTCGTGACCCGGCCCATGGGGGCCCTCACTATGCCAACCACATGGAGGGGTTATATCAGGACCACCTTCACTTCGGCACAGCGCCTCCTGGTCCTTCCCACACGCATCGCAGTCCATCGTTGGCTGACCCTCATCATGCCTCCATCGAGCCCAAGATGTAATGCATGACATGTCCTGTACCTGGCGTTATATCTTCAGTTGTTGCACGGCGCTTCTTGACTCGCTGTCTTGTTCCTTGGTCGTTTGTGCGTATCTCATCAACCTCGTAATCTAACCTTCATGTCTTACATTATATATGAGATCTATGTTTGAAATGAATTTACTTGTAGTTATTGTGACAGAAACATTGAAGCTAAAGAAGGATCAGCGAGATCCCCGCCAACCTGATCCATAGACAACGGAAGAGTGAATCTGACACATCAGGAAAACAGAGTGCCGCTTATTCACGCTTATTCATACTTTTCTCACTAACTAAGCGTAAATTAAGGACCAGTCCGAAAAAGCGAAACAAGCACGCTACAAGGAGAGTCCGTAACTTATTTTACTTACTGCACGCTTTTCCAGACCTCACAAGCATGAAAAAACAAATAAAAGCATGATACCATTTGTGTATATAAGATGAAAAAGTGTATTAAGTGAATAGTAAGACGGACGGCGACGGAATTGAAATCAACCAAACCAGACGGGAAAATGGGAAAACAGTTCAGCTGCAAGAACATGGGGACGAGACGATTGCAGGGACAAGATGAATGTGGGGATGACATGAACGTGGGGACGCGATGACAAACATCGCAGCGAGTACGAACCAGAGCAAGAACAAAAGCCTATCCTAAAGAAGCTTGTTAGCATGATCGATGAGCTAAAACAAAGTCTTACAAAGAGTTGCACGGGGGTTTTGTCCGCCAGTCCTGCCGGAGTTGCCACCATCCCCTTCGCCAGAACTGGTACCATTCCCGCTCCTCGCATGCTTGAAAGTATGTGCAGCGGCAAAGATATCTTTCAAGAATTTTGATCCTCGCTTATTGACGGATTCCTTATATGCCTCCGTGTCGGAATTCCAGTTGGCAGATGAGAATTGAAAAGGTGCCAACGTCTCCCAACCGGTCTGCTTGTTAAGAACCTTCGGTAACTTGATCTTCAATTTCTTGTCTGTGCTGGCCGCCATTTCTTGCAACACCTGTTTGGGGCTGATCGTTCCCTTTCTGATGAAGGTGACAGCACGCTCGAGCTAGTTGAGGTTAGAATAGTCAGAACTAGACAAATAACACAATGAGAGCATACTGCGGCTGCTGCCAAAGCGATAACACCTCCACCGTTCTTCCCAATAGCCATAGCTTTCGTATCCCATCCAGGTATGTCGATATACCATGCAATGTCGGTCAAATGAGTCGATGCGA
>JBBPNW010000776.1:0-13440 GCA_038091115.1 Rubroboletus rhodosanguineus
TGGTACACTTTATGTATGCTTTTTGGTACACTTCGAATTACACTTGTTGGTACACTCTGTGTACACTATTTTGCTGTGTGATAAGTAGAATAAGTGCAATTCAAGAGGAAGGGTTAGCTTAAATGGTCCTTATTCTCCTTATTCTGAGCTATGCTTGGGACACAGTTCTGAAGCTGAATAAGTTCAATAAGCATGGAATAAGTAGCATAATAAGTGTAATAAGTAACAGTCTAATTTGCTGATGTGTGCGATTACAAGTGCTGTCAATGATATGGATGTGGTGCAAGGTCGGGGTCACATATGGTAGATATTTTGAATCAAAAGCCAGTTCGGACGAGGGATTGGACGACATGAGGAAGGCGAAGGCGAGGAGGTGAAATAAAACATCTGGCCAGGTGACTAAACTTCAGGGCCAAGTACAATATACATATAATAATGCGTCTGGTCAGAAATCATCGAAAAATTGAAATACCCGCAGATTTCTCACCAATTTCTTCTCGGTGGTGCTATGGTAGAGGGTATTTGGGGTAGGATTTATCGCTGGTGTCGGCGAAGAGGCTAACTCTACTTCAAGGTTGATTACCGCCATGCCTAATAAGGCTTACACATCGGGAGCAATGGGTGGAGAGACACGATGCACGTGATGAACGCGTCTTTTTCACTCGTCGATGATGTCGCTCGAAATTGCTCCAGTGACTGATGCAGGGCTCCTCCCGACTTGTACGCCCTCCTTGATGCCTTTCCACATCTCCTACACCGGACCCGCCCCCATCTCCTGCTACTTCCGTCCCAGGCCTGCACCCCCTTCGATGGCTGCCTTGTCTGCACGGTCTTCAAGCTCTGCCACCCTGGTGGCAAGTTCGTCATCCACCTCAATACTGAGCGGGACAGAGAGCAGTCTCACAACGATGTCATCTGCTACTTCCGTCGGGAATTTAGCCCACAAAAGCGAGTGCGGAGAGGATGAATTGTCGTCAAACACTAGATCGTTCACCAAGGTGATTGATCAGGGGGAGCAAGCGACAGCTGCCCGACTTGTGGAGGATACTGCTATGGAGATGGACTCGGAGACGCAGCCTGCCTTGGATGCTGTACCGCCCAACAACTCGTCCAGATCAACCTGTGTACAGGCTCCTGCGCCAAGAAATATCGAACGTTTCCTAGCTGCGTTTCGAGGAAGGCAGATGTATGGACAGGGAGTGGACATCCCAACTGGATATGGTGGGCTCGTCTTACGAGCACCGGTGGACTCTAAGGGAAAAGGCAAGGAAGATACGACAGCGTCTTCAAAGCCCTTGTCACAGAAAGCCAAATCAAAATCAAAAACGCGTGTGGCGACGCATCGATTGAAACGCGCGATGGTGGATGACACTAGGGATGAACGCGAGGGAGGGGATGATAGAGACTGCTGTGCAGACCCAGACGCGACAAGAAGTTTGATACCTTCTTCAACGTTTACTTCCTTTATGCTTTGGACACCGGATAGACCCCTAGATGGGGGGAGGGATGAATATGCGAGGGCTCTGATGGAATGGACTCATTTGGCAACGGAGGTAAGCTCCCTCGAATGTTTACTTTAGTATCCCCGATTTGTGACTTTACTCTCCTGTAGATACATTCATATGATGAATGAGAATAAAGATGGTTCAGGCCCAGGAACGTCAGGGGTATGAAAATTCACTGTATCTCCCCAGTTCCTGATTCGCTGGATGGCGGTCAATAAGTACAGCAACCCCCCTCATCTCGCCCCTCGCTGAGACTGATCTTGGCTGATCTCGTCTACACGGCGCTATCAACGCTCACGATGGATTGTGGGAAGACCGGGCATTGGTTAACATACCCGCACCCTTGTACTGTATAGCGACAGTGCACCCGTCAGAAATAGAATACATACAGTGGAGAGTTGGACAGCATAGCAACTCAAAAGTGCAACCGTCGGTCTGAAATTGAATTGTTTTTCGGCTAGGCGTATCCCCACTACTTTTCAAAGAACCACAGCCAGCGTCTCTACCAGTCACTAGTCACTCCTTCTCTTGTTCCTTGTAAAGTGATTCCTCGTCGAAACGCAAATAGGCCGACAGTTAACACTATTTTTTAACAGCCACCCCCATTACCATAAAAGAGTGGTCAGAATGTTCGCCGCAGTCAAACCCATTTTGGCATTTGTCGCCGTCGCCGCCATTTATGTTCGCGCTGATCCCAACCCTAACCGCCCCAGTCCCGGCGATATCTTCGTCCAAGGGACATCCTGTTCAATTGGTTGGGATGTCGACCCGACTGGCCTTTGGAAAACGATGCAAATCGACCTCATGACGGGAGATAACTACGACATGGCTTTTTTGACCAGTACGTCTAGTTCATTCCTCGCGACGCCTTCCTCACTGAATGCTACCCGTCGATTATATAGCTGTTGGAACCGTTGACGGAACGAATCCGAGCACGACCACTTTTTCATACCCATGCCCGCAGGTCCGTAGCCTCATGTGACTGGTGATTTTCAGTCATGCTCACATGCCCCATATCCAGGTTTCCCCTCATTCCCCCATTTACTTTTATCAGTTCACGTCCCCATCCACCACGAACAAAGCTTGGACTGGGCGTTTCACGATCACAGATTCTGTCAACGACGTCGTTGCCCCTTCCTCGCCTACCCAACCAGACGGTGAGAACATCCCATGGGGAACCGGTTCTTTGGTCAACACGTCTTCTCCTGCTGCTCCTTCCGCTTCTGGAAGTCAACCCTCTCATGTGGGCTCGTCCACCGGCGGGACTCTTACCACTTTGTCTGCACCATCAGTCACCCCTGAATTGCCTTCGTTGTCTGCACCTACATCGTACACTTCTACCCCGAGCGTCGGCGACCTCACCTCTGGCGCGTCCACGACGCCTGGCACTGTCTCTGGCACAGGACTCGGAGTGAATGGTGCGGTGACGATGCTCTCCGTCTCAAACATCCTCATTCAGACTGCACTTGGGCTTGGGCTTGCTGCAGTTGGGTTCACTGTGGTGTTCTAGACCGTTCACTTGTTGTGCACAACTCGGGACATGACAACTCTGGGATTAATGCATACGTCATCACACATTTTCACTCGTTTTTACTCACTATTTTCAATCCCTTTCTTCCGGTCTTTTATCAGTTAGGCTTGATACCAGAGGCATCCTTACCTAGTAATTCCCGTGTACTGGAACTCGACATTTCTGGAAGTTTGTTCAACTTCCAGATTCTGGCTTTGTTCAATCGTTTAATGTCACAAAGTATGGCTATGTTATTCGTAGTTATAGCAATGCTCTTCTCGTTCCGTGGGTCTCAAGTTCAGACTAGCACAATTTCAAAGTATTACGGTGTGCAATGAGGCGAAGGAAAGGGGCTTACTAGCCTCTCCAGGTAGGATTGTGGCGATGTTCATGAGTGGATCCCACCTCTTATCGTCTTGCCATGCGATTGTCTGGTCTTCTCCCAGGGTGAGCGCTTGATTGAGCGGCCGCGTAGGTTTCCCCTCGCGTTCGAGAATTTCAAACTCTTTGTCGATGGCGTCCAGCCAGGAAATTGCCACTTCCTTCTGTGCAGCGGTCAAGCTCGGGACGCGAAGCGCCCAGAGACAGCGATCCGTGCCGTGCGTGACGAGTCCTATATATGAAAATGAATCCATGGTTAAAATTGAACAACACGCTTGCATCGGTCTCCAAAAGTGCATCCATCCCTTCGCCTTACCTTTTGGTCTCACCTGCTCGGGCGTCCACCTGATCTCGTACCTCACCACCGGGAAATCTGCCTTGTAAAAGTCCCGCACGAACATCCGTACGGGTACGTGCACTTGCGCATCACTTGTAATATCCCCCATCAACTTTGCCGCCTCTTCGGCACTCGCACCGTCCGAAAGCGTCCTGTACTTCTCCACAAGGCGTTCCGCGATCAGGTTCGGGTAGTACCGCAGGATGTTTGGAAAGACATCGCGTGGTCCGTGAACGGGGTGCGCGATCGCGTACAGGTACCATTCTTCAGAGAGATCCCCGATGGCGATGGCCGTCATGCCCTTTTCACGTAGTTTACGTGCGAGTTCACCGGAGCGCTGCCAGGCCATTGGGTCAGGGGATGTGGGGATCCAGGTGCCGTCGAGGCATCCTCGGTACGTCCCGTTTTCGACCCCCACTTTGTCGGTCTCAATAACGTGTAAAAGCGTGGTGGCAGGAACGAGTGATGGGTCGCGGAGGGTCGTGAGGGTCGTGGGCGACGCAGGGTCGAGGTTGAGGGCGCGGCAGAGCGCTTCGTATTGGGGGCGGAGCTCCGCCGCAGTCTTAGGGGTCGTGCTGTGCAAGGAAGAATATTCGCGGATGAGGACAAAGCCGGAGATCGAGTCAAGTGGGAGGAGAGGAAACCTACAGTATCGCATTGGACTGGAGGATAGCAGACTTGATAGGGGATTTCTGACCCTCCGAGAGGTGGGATATGTGATGGAGAATCTGGTGGACCGAGTGGGCGCCTTTGACGGTGTAAGTTACCCCTCATCTCATACTGCATTTCTGTTCTCGTCACTCACCAGCCGATAGCCCTGAGAGCTGTACATTTGCCGGGTCACCTGCCCAGCACTTCTATAAGCCCTATGGTCGGGTATAGACAAAGGGCGATTACCTCCGAATCCCTCAATGTTCTCCTGAATCCATTGTAGCGCGAGCCATTGATCCTTGAATCCAAAGTTACCGTCGATCTTGGGCTCGTCGCATGCAAGGAAACCAAACACTGAAAGACGGTATCCGATGTTGACCCAGACCTCTGAGCGTTCTTCAGCGACGTATTGTGCCTGAGCGCTGAGCCCATGAGGAGAGCCAAACTGGAGGAAACTAAGGACGTAGATTCATTTATCGGCGAGTCCTTGGCACGAGGAAAGAGAAGCGTACCCTCCGTGGATGTAGACCTTGACTGGGAACTTGGAGTCACGCGTGAACGATGACGGGGATACAATGTTCACAAAGAGGCTGTTAACATTTTTCGGTCGGTGAGGTCGTATCGGAATTGTATCTTTGACTTACGGATGTTCGGACGGTTCGCCAAGACCTTTCCTGTCGACTGGCAGGGTTCCTAGCAACACCTTTTCCCGTCAACATGCCAGAGCAGCCAGAAAGTGATTTACCTGCGCCCTGTCCATCATTGGCAGGTTGGTAACAATCTACGCGTGATATAAGCCCCTGTGTGCATCATGATCCGTGACCACTCGCGTTTGGTTTCGTAGACGTAGTCCTTGTCCTCGTAGCGGTACCCCTGGGGCAGCCGTTGTGGGTCCGTGAAACGCACAGGCGGCACAGCATACGGAACCTCTATCACCGAGTAAGGTTTACTGACTCTGGCTTTATTTTGCACCCACATACCGAGGAATACGGCTGCTCCGTTGCTCGTCCGGCCACCCCTGATGGGCCCATACTTGGTCTGGACAACGACGCGTACACCATCCCGCAAGTTCTGGGGAATGTGGGGAATGGACATGGTTGCTAATCAGCACTCCAAGTTCGCCATTTATCTATGCGGGGAGCCTGGTTTCACGCCAGCGTGGGAAGCATTGGGATCATCACGGGGGCAGTCGACTTCACTAAAAGGGATCCGTCACGATGAACATTTGACGGGCATCCTACGGCATTCCTTATTTTTACCTGTGCGAGTTGATAAGGAACGGATGGGTATGTCGCTGGAGCTTCAAATTTCACATTGTTCAGTCAGCTCCTACAGTTATACGCCTGCTATCCTACACAAAGTCAACCTCATACATTTGCGTCAAGCCTGGTTGGCTGCCTTCCCCACGAAGCCCTTGGGCATCTGGGCACCTGCTGGCGGGTCAACTCTGGACCGGAATTCTTCGGACATCTCGTGCATTGTCACCCATTTAACGTCGGCGTGTGTGTTGATCCATTCGATAAAGCGTTCCTGAACCCTATATGTGAGAGGGATATCGGGAAACCGGCAAGTGCTTACCAGCATCAAAAGCACGTGGGGACGGCTGTCCATCATATGTCAGCGTTATCTTCTATGCGTTCTCAGTTCTAAGCAACCTCTTACCCGCTTACGTCAGGATGAATGGTGATAGGGAAGACAAAGTTTTCCTCCTCCCTACTCTCAGGTGAGTTCCAAAACAGAAAAGAGCGCGAAGTGACCTACCTGTACAGATACGTGAATGTGTCCTTCCAGAGCTGCTCTACATCTCGTGTGTTTACCTGACAGTGTGAAAGTAGTCAGCAATTGCAAAGTGAAGACTCCGGCACCTCGATCGATATATACACACCCATCCATGTGAGTTCGCATTCGACTTGATGAACCTAAAGCGGGAAAATTGTGGTTTGCAAATGCAACACTTCCGGGTGATCTCACTCACAGCATCGGGGGCAAATCGTCCAAGTACCTGTGGTACACAATAGAAATGGTTAGAATCCTGACGACTTTATAATAGCGAAACACACCAGTTTGCGGGAATTTCAACAATCCCAGTTTCATTTCCTTTCGTAAGCGGTTTCATCCAGGTTTCTGCTTTTGCTGAGTAGTCGATCTTGGTCCAGTGATCTTCATTCCGTAAATAGTATGCTTGAGAGCTGGGAAAGCTCAGGCGGTGTGCACAGGCCGCGAGGGGTCTGAACTTACTCATGGGACATGTTGGAGTGGTCTAGTGTGATGGCAATGATATCAGAAACCGATTGAAGCCAAAAAAAAAAAAGGTTTTCTCAACCATATTCAATGCCCTTCTCGAGGAGCAGCGCCGTGCCTTCCTTGCTCGTTTCCCACCATGGTGCCACGCTCCCTTTTGGCGGCTTTCCAAAGTTGAATTCTGTGAGGAGTTTGTGGGTATGGTCTAAGATGTCTCGCTGTTGTTCGAGCGACATGTTAGTTGGATTCTGTAGAGCAAGGCATGAGATCTAGCAAGTCCACAGCGCGCTGGGTGTACCTCGTGGGAGTACCCGTGAAGTCCACTAATCATGGATTGTCAATGGAATGAGCTGAAGAGTATACAATTACATACATTTCATGTCCAGCATCGCGGACAGCTGCCATCTCCTTCGGGAATGTCTCCAAGCTATGCCCTGAGTGCACCATATACGAGGCAGACCCGAGACGATATACGCGTAACACACTTACCAGGAATAAACCAACTAGTTGTAATCCCATACTTCTTGAAAAGCTTGAGGAGCCTAGGCACTCCTACCTCACCAGCGTACATTCCCTGCCATTCCATATGTAAGACGAGATGTTAATAGCTTACGGGGGTCGACACACTCTAGAAATATCGAGCGGGGAGTCCTCCCCTCCATAGGAACCAAGCCTAGCAACGTCAGAGAATGCCACAGCCTGATGTTTGGAGGAATCCGTACCAGCCAGCGACAGCGTCGACATCTACACCAAAGCTAACGAGGATGGTTCGGGGCATCGTGCAAAATATGGTTGCCAAGTATTCCAAGGGTGAGTGTTGAGATGGGGAGACCACGGCTGCCGCCCGATGTATATAAGGTCATTTGACAATGAGATGCCTGTTCGTGCGTGTGATCAATGACCATGCTGTCAGTATGTGAGACCAAGTCAAAGCTATAATAGGCCAAAGAAGATAAGAGACAGAAGATAAAGGCCTTCCCATACACGTAGGACAGTTGAACCATGAGGGGCGAGTCCCACGGCTCTCCTGGTCTGGTTACAGAGTTCGACTCGCGTTGTCGCACCCGTGGCTTCAAAGATATCCACCAGTACTGTGGACTGTATGTTGGTAACACTGTGTTCCAGATAGACACTCGCCAAACTGCTGGGGTTTCGTGGTCGCTGTATCGAACAACGAGCTGCCGCTGATTGTGATTGCGATTTCTGCGGGTTCGTGCCCGCCAATAGACTTCCTCCAGCAAGCTGAGCGATCGGCCAGTATGCTCACTCCCGCTGGAGCTTGGGTCGGGCTGCCGAAGATACTTCCAGTCGTAGTTGGCTGCGCCGTGCCATCCCGCCCGTCACTATTGTGACCAGAGGTTGTGTCATATCACCAAACAAGTCATAAACTAGTTGGTCCGAAAGCGGAGCGTAGCAAATCAAACTTCTTGCAGCCTGGCCACTACATATTATAATCGCCAACTTCAGGTCGCAATTGCTCCTCGTACTAGCCTGACTGGACGTCAAGCAACACGGCTATGCGTCTGCAGTTGCGTCGTCAAATATGTATACTCGGGCCTTCGACGCGTCACACGGCGTCCAGGAATGCTCCAAACGCCATCTCCCCAATACGTGCCATCTGCACAACTCAGGACATCGAACACCTTAATGCCACTGTCAATGCACTCGTCCACATCTCCAAACCACCTCGTACTATTCGTCACGACGGAACACTCCACGGAGTGACCCTCGCGATAAAGGACAATATCTGTACTGCTTCGCTTCCGACTACCTGTTCATCTGCTATGCTGGCCGGTGCGTCGTCCTCTTTTTCCGTTCGTGAGCTCGACGGGGATCATTGTCATGCAGAGTATACGTCGCCATTCGACGCGACTGCCGTGGAGCTCCTCCGTGATGCGGGTGCCCAAATCATCGGGAAAGCCAACTGCGACGAGTTCGGCATGGGGTGTGTCCCGTCTCGTGACTACCAACTCATGGAACGGAGGGCTGAGCAGACGTCTACATAGATCTCTCAACGTCAACTCTATTCATGGCCCCGTCGTGAATCCATATCAGCCCGCTGACATGCGTGACATTCCGTGGACGGACCGCGAGCGCAGGTGTGCAGGAGGTAGCTCAGGTGGGAGCGCGGCAAGTGTTGCAGCTGGAATGTGCTCCGCGTGTGTAGTCTCGCTGTTTCTCGAGATTGCTGTCATGTTGATGTGCAATTCCAAGCGCCTTGGGAACTGACACAGGTGGATCCGTGAGGTTGCCTGCCTCGTATTGTGGCGTCGTAGGGCTCAAGCCTTCATATGGTCTCATCAGTAGGTCGGTGAAGCTATGTTCTTTGTACATGACTTCCTGTGACAGGACTCAAGGAACTCAGGTGGGGTGTAGTGTCGTTCGCGGATAGCCTTGATTGTGTGGGGGTGCTCGCCAAGTCTGTCAATACCGTCAAAAAGGTGTTCGGTGCGTGTTAAGCTCTATTGAACTTTCTTGCACTCACGAGTGCTATTCAGACGTTATCTCAGTATACGATGCACGCGATCCAACCGCTGCATCACCTGAAATCAGGAAGAGGGCAAGCTCAATCGCAGAATCATGCCTCCTCAAAGAGTCTCCCAGCGCTCAAACCAGCAGTCTTACTGGCCTCAGGATCGGGATACCTCAGGTAGTCATGTTCCACTTTCTTTTTAGTCCCGCTGATTCCATCCCGCTGCTTGCATTTTATAGGAGTACTTCCCTCTCGAACTAGAGCCCGGCATCACCAGCACCCTGCGCACCATCGTCAGAAACCTCAAAGATGCCGGGGCGTCCATCCGGCCTGTCTCTCTCCCGGCGACGCAGTACGCCCTGAGCGCATACTACGTTATTGCGAGTGCTGAAGCGTCTAGCAACCTTGCTCGGTTTGATGGGATCCAGTATGGTCTGTTCTATTCTTTTTTTTTTTTGCAATGACGGCACGTTGGGGATAGGTGATGATGCTCACCCTCATTGTCACTGACAGGTCTCCGTGTTCCACCTCCCTCTGGAGTGTCCCGCTCAAAACCAAGTAACGTGTATGCTCACTCGCGGTCTGCAGGGTTCGGTAGGGAGGTACAAAAACGGATACTGTTAGGGACCTATGCCCTGACCGCGGAGTGAGCGCCTTCCGGCACACTCATCGTGATGAGCAATGAAGCTGACCGACCATGGCGTAGCGCGTTCGATAACTACTTTTTGCAAGCCCAGCGTGTGCGTGCGTACATCAAGGCTGACTTTAACAGGGTCTTTCGCCATCCGTGCGTTCACCTTGCTCACCCGGAGTCTTCCCTACCTGCCGATGGGGTCGACGTCCTGTTCCACCCTTCTGCGATCCGCACTGCACCGCGTCTTGCAGGGAAACAGAACGGGGGTGGGGAGGGATGTGATTCGTCGGGCATGGACGAGTACCTGCAGGATGTGATGACTGTCCCTGCGTCACTCGCTGGGCTACCTGCACTTACCGTTCCCGTAGGGATGGGGAAGGATGGATGGCCCGTGGGAATGAGCATCGTGGGGCAGTGGGGAATGGATGAGCTGGTGTTGCGGGTTGGGCGCGTTGTCGAAGGTATACGATAACTGATTCCACGTCAGACCACTGGGAGCGCTCGGATGTCAGAGTGGTGTAGATAGCGTGGGTAACGGTGAGTGTGGGGTACAGTACAGGTGTTGAGATGACAATAATGACAGCGTAATAAGCAAACTATATGTGGAGTGGGGTACTGGATGTCAGAAAGCATATAGCGCGAATCGTATTAATGACATTGTAGAGATAAATCTAGATGGTGCCGCGGCCACGGAGACTCAGGATCCGTAGATGAAGATGGGCGTGGCGCATGGGCAAAGGGGGGATGGAATGTGGACAAGAACCAAATGAGCTCGAGGCCGGATCCTCAACCCCAGCGGAGCACGCCTTCGTATATCGAGTACATGACCGCCGCATTCGGTACGACGCGCATGAGGTGGGCGCTGAGTCCGCCATACAACGACCGCGCACCCTCTTCTGCGATGACAGTCCGCAACGTCTGCCAGAGTCCGGTGTATTTAACGACGCCATTGATATGCGGTTGCCGTAATCGCGTTCGCAGTACCTTGGTTCACAGAGAACGTCAGAACAGAGACGGTGACATCGTGTATCACTCACCTCATGAGGATATGTGATCAGACTGGCAACACACTTGGCCGTCCCCGCGCTACCGAGCATACCGAACCACTCCGCAACACCACCCCGACCCTGCGTATCCGCAGAAAGCCGCTTTAGCCGCTCGTAGAGGACCCACTGGATGGTACCTTCAGTGACACCGAGATAGCTTGCGCTGAGGCCCTTGTAAAATCCCCGAATGCCCTCTTCCCTGAATATTTGCTTGATCATTCCATAACTCCCACCTGCGAATCTCGACGCTGGTCCCCTACTGGATAACGTTGCCGACGTGGATCCAGCACCCGAAGGGATGTGCTGCCGTTCCTCGGTGAGCTGCAACCGAGTTTTGACGACCCAGATAGGATTCGTCGCAGTACCCGTGGCAATCCCTGCGATGGCAGCAGCACAGAGATGGACGTAGGAGTTTTCTTGCCCTTGATTGAAATTATTGGCAATAATTTGCTTTCCGTTCCCGTAGGTGAAGAAATGAATCGAACGTGCGGGAATGACGCCGACCAGTGTCGGACCGAGACCCTTGAACAGTGCGCGAGGAGACTCATTGCGGTAGATATCGCTGTTAAAAAAGAAGGGTAAACGGTACATATTGCATGTCGCCTTTGTGAGTCTAGAAGAGCTGCAGGGAGGGAAGGGTCGCACGTACCGAAGAATGTGACCAGTCTCCACGAAATTCCACAACAAGCCGCCAGAGCGATGCGGGAGGGCAGCTACCCCACCACCAGCCATGCCGACTGAAGCATGCTTTTCCCTGAACAGACTCGATTGGAGACGCGTCTTGACGACATCAAACGGGCTGGTAACAATGGCACCACACATTCCGCCGAGGCTGATTCGATCGAGTGTATGAGTTGGGGTTCTCGAGAGTAGAACATGATCAACTCACCCGCCAGCAACGAAATGCTGGAATGATTTTGCGGGGAGAAGACTCGAGGATGATGAAGAGCTGCTCATCGTGGCCAGTGACGAGCTCGTCGTCGTATCTATGGAAGGCAAAAAAAGAGTGTCCAGACCCCAAACCTGCAATCCAAGGGGCATACCGATTTTTTTCTGGTCATGTCACGTGATAACCTCAATGCGCTACCAGTGTTGCAGCTCGGAGATCAAACAGGCCGTGCCCCACGCAACAAAGCGGTCGTCGCTAAAACCATGTTTGTACTCTCCATCATAAAGGCATACCCCTTTTTCTCTCACCTCAACTTCGACTGATGCATATGATTCTAGGACACGATCGCCGTCTTGCCAGTCAACTTCGGCACGCCGCCTCACCAAGCGATCACGGACGAAATCAACAAAAAATATGCTAATAGGGTCTTGCACGACGTCGGTCTGTGTATATGCGTGTTTGATCTCGTTGAAGTCGGAGAAGGCAAGGTTCGATATGGGGATGGATGCCTCTGGTATAAAAGTCCTCACCATTGTCTCTCGACCGTTACCTTCCTCATCTGACTCACGTGTGAAGCAAAATTTCGCATGGTCGTATTTAGGCCCTTTGCGTCTGAGGTGATCCTCGCCAAAGTTAAATCTTCTGATGAAGAAGGAATACGACGTGCGTCTTTCGTGTCTAATCCAACGGCCCGGGCTCACAAACCCCAGTAAGCGTCGGCTTCTTCGACGATATATATGTCCCTCTTGCATACCTCCCTCAACCTTCCGCTTTGTATGTTCCACGTTGTTTCTTCTTTGCCGCAGTTCCTCGCCTCATCATTCTCACACTCACAGTGACCCAAACGAACGTGCATATTTCTGGCTGCCGGAGTCCGAAGCAACGACATCGCACGAGCTCCTCGAGTCCGCCACAACAGATCGCATGTACATCGATCAAGGGGAGATCGTCCGTGTGCGTGTCGAGGCGGACGAATTTTATGATGATGAGCCTGGTCCTCCCAAGGCTGCTGAAGGAGTTGTGATTAAGCGCGAGGCACGAAGGGCGCCGTATACCATCATCGTAAGTTTCGAGGCAACGAGCGGACAAGAGATGCTGAAGGTGTGGTGTAGTGCTCGACAGCCGAACAGGGACTAGGACCTGTGCTCTGGTGGAAGAGTGCAAAAATGGATGATGCTGAAAAGGATGAGGGATGAACATGTCTGATATTGATGCGTGTCATGCACTTGGATTGTTCCCGCTTGCATATGTGAGTACAAACAAATCTCTCATCGATGCCAACGTTGCTATTCCTTCTTCTCCCTTCCTTTTTGATGGTGTTTTTAGACCTGATCATGAATATTGCGGGTTTCACTTGGCTTTCTCAAGTTGTTGCTTCTTCTGTCGCAATGGTCCATCCTCATGTCAGGCTCCTCTCATCAATCAACGTATTTTCCGGACCAGCAAGCTCGACTGAATGAAGGGCGAGTTGTGTCTATTCGCATCAGCAAAGTCGGTGATTAGCCTCGTCACGGCACAAGACAGGTCGTGGTTCCAGTTCTACCGTCGCACAGGCGATTTGCAATACGATACCGACAACACACTTGACGGTCCCGAGGTTGAGTTTAAATACATGGGGCTCCCATATAGATTTTACTATACTTGAAACGTGTGGGAGGTCAAGAGTGTAGGTGGTGACAGACCTTCATGCAACATTAGAGCTTTGTCGTCTTTTACCAGCCTCAGGGAGCAAAATTCTATTGTGGGTCCCGCTCTTCTGACTCTGGATGTATC
>JBBPNW010000777.1:0-13432 GCA_038091115.1 Rubroboletus rhodosanguineus
GTTCTCTTGGTTTCTCCCCTTGAGATCATATCCCCTACATTCCTGAGTTCAAGTGATAACCTAGGTCCTAAAAGCTTAAGGACTTCAAGGTTGTTTCATTAGAACCAAACTTCTCATCACCTATCTTATCACCCAAACTCAAAGCGACTTCGCAGAAAGACAAGTGCATTGTCAACGTCAAGGAATGCGATTCACTCAAGCTAAAGACTTGCTCAGTG
The DNA here is from genome assembly GCA_038091115.1 of Rubroboletus rhodosanguineus. NCBI lineage: Eukaryota > Fungi > Basidiomycota > Agaricomycetes > Boletales > Boletaceae > Rubroboletus > Rubroboletus rhodosanguineus. The sequence goes on from JBBPNW010000777.1 coordinate 219, forward strand.
CTGTTCACCGCTCACCGAACGTTACTCCCCTTTATTCCCTCAGAGACCGAACGGTGCAGACACCCTCATGTTCACCCTTATTACAGGGCTGAGATCATTTTAGTTGGAGAAGCTGCATAGTTGGTACTACCACAGCCAGAACGTGTGAGATCAGACAGCCCCTTCGACAGAGTTCTTGCACTCATCAGCAGCCCCTATTATCCCTTTGATCTATTTGAGGATTATCCGCCGTTCATATACGAAGCATTACAAAATGACAGACAAAGAGAGCGCGAAGTTAGCCAATACTCCGCTCTACCAGATTTCGAGGAAGGCGAGGTTGACCCCAATGACCTTTCCCCTGCACCACCTGTCATCGTAAAGGAAGAAGCACCTGAACCACAGGTTGCTATAAGGGAGCTTTCGCCTTATCAAGGCACAGATTACACAAGGATATACAGAGAGGCTCAGATAGCCCCTGTTATACCTGCACAAAGGGAAGCACCAGAGCCAATAGTAGAAAGACTGGTAAAGAGGCAAAGAATAGCCAAAAGGAGGACTATCAGATGGCTTAGACCTGGAGACGACGAAAGATCAACGACAAAGACCTTATGTCTGCGTCACACACTTCACAAGCCAAAATGTTACAGGCAGTGAAACTTTCTTACAAAACTTTAATATATTCATTTTCTCTTCATCATGTCTCAAGTTCTCAACACCGTTCTCGCCAACCCTAACATGGGATGGGAGGACAAAGTCACCGCTATACTTAATGAATTCAACACAGTTGTCACAAGGATGGTTCAGTTAGGCGATGCTGCCACTGAACATCAGAATGAAATCAATGTTCTTCGGAACTGCTGCAACGGACAAGCAGCAGAAATTCAAATGCTCCGTGCTGCCGCAAGGAATATCCCATGAGCAGCAGGACAAGAAGGCGGTTCAGGAGGCTGCAAAGTAGATGTATTCGCTGATTCCGGAGACTACGAGGGCAGCAAAGCAAAATTCGAGGAGTGGTGGTCGAAAATGCAAGGCTGGCTACGAATCAACAGCCACGCCATCACCCCCAGATCAGATGATGCCATACTGGCAGTTTTGTCCCGCTTAAAGGGACCAAAGGCAGGGCAGTTTGCCCAGACACGTCTGAGATGCGAAAATTACGACTGGAATATGTTGGTTTCGGAAGTCAAAGAACTTTTCTGAAGCACGAACCAAGAAGATTGGGCTAGAGATCAGCTCAATAAATATTACCAAGGAATGCAGGCCACAGACGACTATTTGGTCAAGTGGGAAAGCCTGTATTGGCAAGCGAATATTGATCCTTCGCATGCCATCACAATACTGGAGAAGAATACGAAGTCCAGTATCATTTATAAGATTATCAATGATGGTAATCGCAAGGGAGTTGTTGATGAGTACCTAAACATAATAAGGGACATCAGCACCCGTCAGGAGACCTACGGTTTCCTTAAGAACAGGACCATGGCCAGGTCCCAAAACAAGGCCAAGAAAGATGAAAATGCCATGGACATTGGCAATGCTAGCATTGGAAACTGCTACAATTGTGGTAACTCAGGCCACACTGCACAGGACTGCAGTAAAACCAAAGTCCAATGCCCTGAGTACAAGTGGCTCGGCGGCAAACACAAGTTCTCTTGTAAAAAGGAGAAAAAGGTTAACGCGGCCTGCAAGGGCAAAGGAAAGAAGTAGGTCGAGTCTCACAACTCTGACTCCAACTCTGATGATGGAGCATCCTCTTGGGACGAGGATAAAAGCAACTGAAAGGCATGAGTTAAGGTGACCTGAGACATGAGCTTCGAAGAAGCCTTGGTGTTCTTCATGGACGTGGCCAAAGCGGCCAAAAAGGGAAAAGATCGCGCCTAAGATCTGATCTGGGTGGATCAAAGGCAGAAAAAGAAGAAAAATATAAAAACAGGTTTGATAATTTAAATGTGGAAGACACTGATGTCGACAGCTCCACAGACTCTTTACCTCATATGTCAGAGGCGTCTCCTAGCAAGCACGGCAGGGACGTTAAACCTGTGCTTAATTCCTCTTCTAAAAGAAATCCCAGACGATATTTACATAGGCAACGTGAGGACAGAAAATGAAATTCTGGTCCTGCTATGCATTGCTTCGCAAGAGACCCCTAAAGATCTCGTTTCACTTGAAGTGCTACTTGACTCAGGGGCTAACACTATCTTTATTGATACAAAGTGGGTTAAGAAGAATAAACTTCCCCTTCAAAAGTTACGCAATCCCGTTAACATTTACAACATGGATGGCACAAAGAATTTGGCTGGAAAGATTATGCACTCCGCTGACATTATAATTGACTTCAAGGGTCATAAAGAATGCATTACCGCGGAAGTTACGGACCTTGGACAGAACCATCTGATCCTTGGCTATACGTGGTTAAAACACCATAATCTGGAAATAGACTGGAAGACAGGCTCGGTTACGCTTACACGCTGCCCACACCATTGTCACACGCTTCAGAACAAGCCTGTCTTCATCCAAATGCTTGAAAAGAAGGAAGAAGATCTCCAATATCAGATTCAAGTGACCCTGGAACGATTAGAAAAGCCAAAAACAGAAGAAAAGAAGCTTACGGAAACTGAAATGGTTCCTAAAGTGTATCACAATTATTTAAAAGTATTCTCAAAAGGAGAGAGCAAACAGATGCCCATCCAAAAGCCCTGGGACCATGCTATAGATATGAAAGAATCTTTTGTGCCGAAGAAAGGCCGATTGATACTGCTCAGTCCCATGAAGCAAGAGGAAGTAACGGTGTTCATTGATGATCAGCTCAAAAAGGGATATATTAGGCCCTGAAAATCTCCACAAACGTCACCTGTGTTTTTCATGCTGAAGAAAGATGGCAAGAAGCAGATGGTACAAGACTACCGCTATCTCAACGAGCACACGGTTAAAAATAATTATCCACTGCCATTGATTGGTCAGCTGGTCAACAAGCTCAAAGGAGCAAAACTATTTACAAAAATGGATCTATGATGGGGATACAACAACGTCTGCATAAAGGAAGGAGACGAATGGAAGGCAGCTTTTGTTTATTTCCGTGGCGCTTACGAACCCCTCGTGATGTACTTTGGGCTATGCAACAGTCCTGGAATGTTCCAAGCGATGATGAATGAAATCTTCGCAGATATGGACAACGTGGTTGTCGTCTACATCGATGACCTAATGATATTCACAAAAACAGAAAATCAAGAGGAACATGACGAGATCGTGCGAGAAGTACTTCGCCGTCTTGAAGAAAATGACCTCTTTGTTAAACCAGAAAAATGCACTTTCAGTAAGACCAAGGTAGATTTCCTTGGCATGATTGTGGGTAAAGATGGTATTCATATGGACGATACCAAAGTCAAAGCTATTTTGGACTGGCCTGTTCCCACAAACATAAAAGGAGTTAGAAGCTTCCTTGGCCTCGCCAATTTTTATAGGAGGTTGATCAAGGATTATGCGCAAGTCGCACGTCCATTAAACAACCTTCTCAAAAAGGAACAAAAATTCGAGTGGACTTCCACTCAACAAATGGCATTTGAAATGCTAAAAGAAAAGTTTACCACTGTGCCTGTTCTGGCATATCCAGACAACAATTGTCAGTTCCGTTTAGAAATGGATGCATCAGACTGCACTATGGGAGCAGTTTTATCTATTTTCAAGGAGGACAAATGGCATCCAGTTGCCTATTCCTCACATTCCATGTCACTGGAAGAAAGAAATTATCCGATAGCCGACAAAGAAATGCTTTCTATTATTTGCACCCTGGAAATATGGCGTCATTACTTGGAAGGAGCGAAGTTCCAATTTGAGATTTGGAATGACCATGCAAACCTTCAATATTTTATGAAATCTCAAGATCTGAATTGTTGGAAAGCCCAATGGTATCAATGGTTGACACGGTTCAACTTCATTTTTGTTTATAAGCCAGGTGCTACAAACGTAAAAGCAGACACATTAAGTCATTGCGAGGATCATGCCCACAGAATCAAAGATGATAACAAGGGTATTGTCATGATCCTGCCAGAGCAGATACAGACTCAGACCCAAGTTGAAATCCACGATGAAGGCAAACAAATTCTTAAACTCATCAAAAGCAAAATGATGCTGCTCAAAGAGAGTGAGGTCGCAGCCCTATGTAAAGAGCACAATATGTGCTGGGTTGAAGAGATGCTATATTGGGAAGATAAGATCTATGTCCCCAATGATGATGAAATAAAAATGAAAATTCTAAAGAACTGCCACGACTCTCCAGTCGCTGGTCATTGAAACAACCTTGAAGATTCTTTAGCAAAGGGATCCTAGGCTTATCACTAGATACTAGGGAGAGGACTTATGGAGAGGACTTTATCTCAAGGGAAAGACCAAGAGAACTAAACTGGAGGGCATCCAGTAGTTCCTTGGGGTTTATATACTGTGGCCTTGTAGAAATATAGTAGTCACTATATTAAGGTAAGTAGAAGTACTGTACCTGTAGAAATGTAGTAGTCACTAAAGAAAGTAACTACAGTACTAAGGTCCGATGTTTTGGTGCTTACATAAGCTACCAAATGTGTACCAAATAATTCCAACAGGCCTAATGTGCACAGACCAAGCTGTACACTACTACATGTGGATATATGATAATGGTAATTAAATATGTGCTGCACACACATGGTGTGGCAGAATGGAAGAGAAGCATAACACGGTGATTACCGTGGGAGTGGAATGGAAGCATAGGATGGAAATGAAAAGGAAGACATATGGTAATTGAAACAACCACAAAAGGAATGCTCAATCAATGGGGTCCTTAGGTCGCTGCTGGCTATGGCTGACTAAGCTGGTCGGTAATTGATGGAGTAGACTGAGTAGGTCCGACGACTAGCGTCACTGACTGGACTCTACCGGAGGAATCGAGGAGTAGGGGAAGGGAAGGTACTGAGTCATGTACCAGGTCCTTTTGCAGGGAAGAACCAAGTGAACTAGACTGGGGATGCCAGCTGTTGTCCACAGGGTTTATATAGTATTGGCATGTGCGCACAGACCAAGCTGTGCGTGAGAGTACATAGCTACATAGGTACATAGGGGAACGGAGATTAAATACATGCTGCACACACATGGTGTGGCAGAATGGAAGAGAAGCATAGCGTGTGAATGAAATGGAAGCATAAGACGGAGATGAAAAGAAGTGCATATGGTAATGAGTGTGGGAACGAGATGAGATCTCGTGAGAACGTGAATATAACTATAAGCGTCCATGAGCGCGAGAGAAGAAGAAAGTAATGTTATAAGTCCAGCGTATGTTGTGAGATTAGATAAATGCGTGGCTTGATAAGATTAGATAAGATAAGATCAAAAGAAAAGATAAAGAGTGAAATTGTCACTTTGTTACAGTAATGAATGTGAGAACGAGATGAGATCTCGTGAGAACGTGAATATAACTAAATAGAGAAAGCGTCCGTGAGCGCAAGAGAAAGAGAAAGAAATGTTACAAGTCCACATCTATGTTGTAAGATTAGATAATCATGTGGTTTGATTAGATAAGATTAGATAAGATCAAAGAAAAGAAATTGTCAGTTCGTTACAGTCATCCAGGTCTCGCTAAGATGCTTGGCCTCATTGAAAAAAGTTACTGGTGGCCCAAGATGGCTACATTTACCTCAGACTATCTATCTCGTTGTGATCGATGCACACGAATGAAAACTGGAAATCAGCTGCCAGCCAGCAAACTAAAGCCACTTCCTGTTTCTGAAGCGAATAGTGGGATTGCTTAGCAGATACAATGATTGGCTGAATGAACAACAACCAGAAAGATAGGACATTTGTGAATAAGGGCATATAAAGGATAAAGTGTAGACACGCATAGACTCTAGGATATCACGTTGATCCCATAATCTGTTCTGGGTTTCGTAACCAACGACAGATGCCTTGTGAGAATTGTTGAGTGACTTGCTTAGCACTCGAGCTATTGGCAAATGCAAACACCAATAAATGAACTGAGGAGAGTTCATCTAGAGGGCCCTGTATATATAGGGTCTGTGATGGCGCACGGACCAGGTACTAATACAGGTACAAGTACATAAAAGGAAAGTAGTGGGTGTAGGATATGATGTCATGTGGGAACAGAATGACTAAGGAGTAATGGAGATGACATCATGGGAATGTGATAAGGAATCTAGAGCATGGAGATTAAAAGAACGAGGTTACCATGTGGAGTCTAGATGCGGAAGCTCAGACCAAAGGTCTAGAGTGTGTGATGAAGGTAAGTAAAGATTGTGATGTAAAGAAGAGATTACCATGGTCACGTGATAGGTCATGTGACATGATAAGATAAGATAAGAGATCTGATTGTCTGATAAGATAACGAAAGGAAAGTGAAAAGAGTGAAGAGACGAAATGAACGATTCGTTACAGTTCCTAATAGACCATGAAAGGATATCACCGTGGATTTTACTACAGATCTGCCCCTATGTCAGGGTTATGACTTGATCCTGGTGGTCATAGACCGCTTCTTGAAAGAAGCTATTTTTATTCCCACAATGAAGACAGTAACTGCGCTAGACACAGCAAAACTCTATCTTCATCACATGTGGAAAAATCACGGTCTTCCATGTTCGATTGTATCGGATCATGGCCCACAATTCGCCTCACAAGTGATGCGAGAAGTGTCCTCTAGATTGGGAATAACAACTAAATTATCAACCGCTTTCCACCCACAAACAGACAGGCAAACGGAACAGATGAACTGAGATCTCCAACAGTATCTTCAGTTATATTGTGCAGAAAAACAAGATGAATGGGTTAACTGGTTACCACTTGCCCAGTTTTCATATAACTTGAAAGTTCACACGAGTTCAAACAAAACACCCTTCAAAGTGTCATGGAACTATGTCCCACATATGGGAATAGAACAACGTACTTCCACTCACACACCAGCCACTGAGCAATTTGCCAAGACAATGGCAGACACTCTCAAAGACACAAAAAAGAATTTATTAAAGGCTCAAGAGTGAATGAAAGCTCAAGCCGATAAGCACCAGAGCAGTGCTCCTATCTATTCAGTTGGTGACAAAGTGTGGCTCACCACAGAAAACTTGCATTTGACATGCACATCTAAAAAGCTTACAGAGAAGTTCATAGGACCTTTTCTGGTAATTGAGATAATTGGAGATAATGTGGTACACTTGAAGCTGCTGAAAACTCTGAAAATTCACCTGGTCATAAACATCTCAAGAATAAAACCATATAAAGAAAGACTAACAGGACAACTGGTTACTAAACCCGGCCCAGTAGAGGTTACTGATGACAGAGACATCAAATGGGAAGTTGACTTCATTGTTGACTCTCGTTTGAAGAGATGTAAGTTGGAATACCTTGTCCACTGGAAAGGTTATGATGTGGAAGACCATATCTGGGAACCAACAGGGAACTTAAAGTCTGCGCAAGACGCTATCAAAGACTTTCATGCTCTTCAACCCAATGCTCCAAGGCAGTTGTCAATGACCTTCGCCCAGTTCAATGGCCTATTTAATCCTTATGTCAACTACATGAAGGCCGGACCATCCTTGATACTCTATAATTGCCTGGAATGTGATTCCTAGAGGGGGGGTAGTGTAACGAAGTGACAATTTCTTTTTTTATCTTATCTTTGATCTTATCTTATCAAGCCACGTGATTATCTAATCTCACAACATTGATGTGGACTTGTAACTTTTCTCTTCTCTTCTTTCACACTCACAGACACTTTTCTCTATTTAGTTATATTCACGTTTTCACAAGATCCAATCTCATTCCCACATTCATTTCCATATATACTTCTTTTGATCTCCGCTTACAGTATGCTTCCATTTCCTTCACACGGTTATTACCATCTATGCTTCTCTTCGATTCTGCCACACCTCATGTGTGCAGCATGTACTTAATCTCCATTCCCCTATGTACATATGTAGTAGTGTACAGCTTGGTCTGTGCACATTATGTCGCACTATATAAACCCCAAGGAGCCCACTGGACGTCCTCCAGTTTGGTTCTCTTGGTATTTTCCCTAGAGTCCTAAAGTCCCATCTCCCCTGAGTTCTGTGATTAGCCTAGGACCCCAAAGCTTAAGGTCTATTAGGTTGTTTCAGAATCTAAGTGTTCTCCTCATCGGTCTATGGTGTGGCACAGTTGAGGTTCTTGGGTCAGACGATATTGCCATGTGGGATTGGGCTGTATTACAATCAGAGTGGGCATGGCAAGCTCATGGGAAAGCAGTCAAAGCCACAGGTCAATTCCTCCCTGGTTCCTTTGACCGTAAACTCCGCAACATCACTGAGAAGCTAACCTCAGGATACAAGACCTGGGAGTTTCAACTTCATACATTCAGCCTTGGCCCTCCACTGCTGAAACAACCTCGAAGACTACTTCTTCGTAAGATTGGCTTGTTAGGCCTCTCTAGGCTGCACACGTTGAACCATGAAAGGAGAGTGGGGATTGAGCAGAGCTCTAAGGCTTCAAGGGGATAAACCAAGAGAACTAAACTGGAGGGCGTCCAGTAGTTCCTTGGGGTTTATATAGTGTTGCCTAATGCACACAGACCAAGCTGTACACTACTACATGTGGACATATTGTAAACGGAGATTAAATACGTGCTGCATACACATGGTGTGGCAGAATGGAAGAGAAGCATAACACGGTGATTACTGTGGGAAAGAATGGAAGCATAAAGCGGAGATTAAAGAGAAGACATACGGTAATGAACGTGAGAACAAGATGAGATCTCGTGAGAAAAGAGAATATAACTAAATAGGGAATGCGTCCGTGAGCGTGAGGGAGGAAGAGAGAAATAGTTACAAGTCCACGTCTATGTTGTGAGATAAGATAAACGCGTGGCTTGATAAGATTAGATAAGATAAGATCAAAGAAAAAGATAGGAAAAGAAATTGTCACTTCGTAACAACTGCTATATGGTATTCTTCCTGATCAGTACTGGATGAACTACTGCAAGCTTGTCTGAGGATTTCAAATCCTCTTCCAACATTGCATCACATCTGCAGACCTTGTCACTGCCCACATCCTTCTCTGTGGTTGGGAACGAGAGTTCGAAGAGATCTACTACCAGCTACATGAAGATCACATTCATTTTGTTCAACCCTGTGTCCACCAGGTTGTCCATCTCACAAGAGAAACAGTACTCAAGGGTCCACCAATTTGCTATGCACAGTGGACGATGGAATACACAATCAGAAATCTGGGCCAGGAAATCCATCAACCATCTAACCCATATTCCAATATCTCTCAAGAGGGGGTCTGACATTGTAAAGTTAATGCACTGCTGACCATGGTCCCAGAGCTTGACCCCCCTCCTCCCCAAATCCCCTCCATGTCAATTGACTTAGGTGAGGCTTGTATCCACACCTGGACTGCTAATGCTAATCGGCAGATAATATCTACTTAGGTGATGGATACATCCTTATGAGGATGCGTGAAAAATCGGCCACCTTGCCTACAGGCACTGATGCCACTGCATTAACAACCTTTTTACAGTAAATGCATGTGGACACAATGACCTGGTCCCAATCCAACAGTGGGCCAGACTGCAGTTACCAAATGGCCAAACTGCTTGGATAGTCTGGCAAGAGGCGCTGAGGGAAGATGGTACTGATATGCAAGTCTCCCACAATGTTAAGGTAAGTCCACCATCTCCAGTGTGGAACACGAAATATGCACTTATTGACTCTGCACCAGGTAATTTTTGTGGGCACAATTAGATTTGCTGAGGTGCAGTACTACACATGTCTTGCGATTGAACAATCCCACCTCAAGATAGCAGATGAAGACAGCAATGCCCATTGGAAATTCCTCAACGTTGCAATCATACAATTATACTCTCTCCCCAATCCCTCTTTGCTAGAGTTATCCTCATTGACTGTTATCCCATGCACTCTTACTCCAGATCTCATTAATGTTGCCATGGTTCTGCACTTTCCCACATTGCTCTCTGGAGTTGCAGAGGATCACATCTTTCTGGTAGAGAAGTCTGGGTTTGAATTAGCAGATCTTACAGTACAAGAGGATAGCCTCAATTGCGACCAGAATGAGGTTGATTGACAAGTATGACAAGTAACCGTGTGTACAAATCATATGTACAAATCAATGGTTGTAAATGTTTGTGTCAAAACCTAGTTGGCACCTCACCTTTGTTTTGCTGGCCGTTCCTCCTCCATCTCCAATTTCAAGGACCTCTTAAGGATCTCTTCATCAGTGAGGGGTCAGGCGGTGCTGAACGTTGGAATGCGTGGATCAGAAAGCTTCCCACTTGGATCACAGATGGAACAGACAAGGTATGAGCATGGGTGAGCGAGTACATCCTGGGCATTGAGGTCAAAGGTGTGGTCATAGTCATTAGAGCCAATGACTTCAAATGCTCCATCATCTACCCCTGAATTGTCCAGCAACGTTGCCTCCTCTTCCTCATTCCAGAGTTCCCTCACCTCTCGCTGGACAGAATCTGCTTCAGTCTATTCATCTGACCATTCATCCATGAGATTATTCCGTTCATCTGCGTGATCGCGGCAGTACAAGCAGTTGCACCTGAACCACTTGACCTCATTTTGTAATGCTGAGCAATAGTCTGGGTCATGGTAGGAGTCATGTTCAAGTTGTTCTGTCTCATCCCACATGGCTTGGCAGAATCCTGAGCCATTATAGCTGTTGTTGTCATCTTCATCAAGTTGCAAGCTAGGAATTAAGTGAAACAACCTTGAAGTCCTTAAGCTTTTAGGACCTAGGTTATCACTGAACTCAGAGGAGGAGGGGATATGATCTCAAGGGAAAGACCAAGAGAACCAAACTGGAGAGCGTCCAGTGGTCCCTTGGGGTTTATATACTGTGGCATAATGCGCACAGACCAAGCTGTACACTACTACATGTGGGCATATGAAGACAGTAATTAAATATGTGCTGCACACACATGGTGTGGCAGAAGCATAGCACGGAAATAACCGTGGGAAGAGATGGAAGCATAAAGCGGAGATTAAAAGAGAAGACATAAGGTAATGAATGTGTGAACGAGATTGGATCTCGTGAGAAATGAATGTAACTATAAGCGTCCATGAGCGCGAGAGAAGAAGAAAGGAAAGTTACAAGTCCAGCATATGTTGTGAGATTAGATAAACGCGTGGCTTGATAAGATTAGATAAGATAAGATCAAAGAAAAAGATGGAAAGAGAAATTGTCACTTCGTTACATTAAGTAGCCAGCGGTAATTGTAAGCTGTTGTGCTGCATGGCATGCCTGCTTGCACTGCCACTCATCGTAATCATCCCAATCATTGCTGCTGAGAAAATCTTCAGTTTGGGGCGATGAAATCAAGGGAAGAGCGGATGCGATCGAAGGAGGTTGCAAATTTGAAATACAGAACACAATTGTCTATCCATGAAATGAGTGAATGTTGGCAAGTGTCAAAAGATACTAGAGGACATACTTTCTGACCAGGTGTTTTGACATCAAGGTCGAAACAATAGTAGAATCAAGTCAGATTGGGAGGGAGTACCCCATTGACAGTGAGATAGGCAATGTCTCCAATAACCTTTAGTGAGTTTGTTTTGTCAATGACCGGCATGACAGAGTGAATGAATGGTGGGGGACAGGTAGAAAAATGAACAGAATCAGACATAAGGAAGTTGGCCATGGATCCAAGCATATAAATACATTTGAAAATGTCTCAAATGGGCAATAGAATATTGGTATTCTATTTAATACTATTCTATGACATCATTTTGGAATATCAATATGAACTTGCTCGTGAACCAACTTACAACACAACACATCCCCACTATCCTCAGCAGCTCGCCGGTCGAACCACTGCAATGAACATGATACCAGCATACCCCAGTACTTCCCACTTGTACTCATCACCACTCCATCCATCAGGCTCACTAACACCATCAGGCTCATTTGCAAGCAACTTGCATGCCACTGTGTTATGACCTTAGCACTCAAAGTGAGGCTTTGGGCAAGAGAATCAAAATACCGAAGATGGGGAGTAATCTACAAGAAGTCCCTACTTATATACTAACTACTAAAGTCGCTTACTAAGTAATAGAACCCGAGAGAATGTTGTAGAACATTCTTCGAGGGTAGAGGGTGTGAGGTCATTGATGAGTAATCGATGACGTAGATATGATGTCATGGTCTAGAACGGTCTAGACTTGGTAAGGGGGAGGATAAGATAAGATAACGGAAGGAAAAGGTAAAGAGTCTGTGAAGGTTATGACAGGGGTTTTTAGGGATTTTAAAGGTATCGTTTCACACTGTTGGCGTGCCTCGGGCTGACCCAATGCCTGACTCCCTTATCGACCCGTCACTTACTGCCCTTGGGGCAAATTACACCAGGTCACACTCTATTTATCATACCCAAATAGCTCCAATCCACCACCTGCAGGAGTGCCTGCATGTGGCAGAGTTCGAGCTAGCCAAAGTGACTGGCCAACGAGATACATTAAGGTGTGTTGCTGGGCTTGTTTTGGAAGGTTTCTTACACACTCAAACAGAGCTGCTCTCACCGAGCTGGCAGAGAAGTTGACCATCACCATCAGGCAGATTCTGGACTTTAGTCCTCTGGAACTTCCTTCTTCCACACCCCAGCCCCAACCTACCAGGGAGAGCCATCCCAATATCTGATTCTGGAAAAAAGCGAACTATATAGTTTGGAAGGGAACTGCCGCCACTGTTAAGAGAAACAAGCTGCAGAGTAAGTTGCCATATCTCAAGAATGCCAAAGGAAACTGCCTCGACAATGAAACGGTGAAGTCAGTTCAGAAATTGTTGTGCGTTGGATTAAATGACTTGTTCAGTCAAGGTGTTGCTCTGAAAGTGGGAACAGGCAACTCCAGGTGCCATTGCCTACATCAGGAAATTGCTGGAATGCGCCCACCCACTCTTCACGTTCACTGAGCATGAGTGGAAGTTGGACCACTTCATCATCACTCACTACCCTTTCTGGGCTTGGTGAAGGTTTGGTAAAGCTACATCAGCAAATTAGACTCTTCCTTACTATATCACACTTATTTTCACTTTTTTTACACTTATCTGACCTCAAATAATGCCAGCAAGAGTAATAAGGATAATAAGTGTATTCATCAGCAATAAGTAGTACAATAAGTGGAATAAGTATGGTAATCCATAGCCCATCCACAGACTACACCACAAAGTGTAGCAAAAGTGTACAAAGAGTGCACCACCAAGTGTAG
>JBBPNW010000778.1:0-13422 GCA_038091115.1 Rubroboletus rhodosanguineus
TAATCTGGCTTCGCAACGTTCTCTATCTATCTGCATAGACAGCATATCAGCCCCGAGAGCCGAAAGCCGAGACAACAGAGTCGTCGATTGTGTCTGGTATTATGAAGTACGGTACGCCATCTTATCGTACTTGGTAGTAGTCGCGTTCCCGGGGGAATCAGACGCAGGATTCACGTGACGACACGCGTCGCAATCAACAACACCGAAGCGCCAACCCTAAAGCAGGACGCGCCTTGACTTTTTACAATCACCATCCTCTTAACGATGCCTCCCAAAGCGACAGGCGGAAAGTCAAAGACAGGTGCACCCGACCAGGGTGGCGCAGCAGGTTCCGGCGCAACATCAGCACCCCGCACAATACAAACTCGGAGCCAAAAGGCTGGACTTCAGGTATGTTTCCGTTTCCTCTTTCCTCCCCGCATGCTCATGAACTCCAGTTCCCTGTTGGTCGTATTCATCGTTATCTGAAACAACGCACACAACATAACGTGCGGATCGGTGCGAAAGCCGCGGTATATACGAGTGCGATTCTAGAGTATCTCACGGCCGAGGTGCTGGAGCTGGCAGGTCCGTCAGACACACTTATCGTTCTACCTGTAGTGCCTGATATGATTCTGGTTATCCAGGCAATGCATCAAAAGATCTGCGCGTGAAGCGTATAACGCCACGACACTTGCAACTGGCGATTCGTGGCGACGAGGAGCTTGATATCCTCGTACGCGCCACGATCGCAGGGGGTGGTGTCCTGCCGTTTATTCATAAGAGCCTCACAGCCACCACGACCAAGAACAAGAAGCCCGAGGGTCAGTGAGCGAGGCTAGATGGCGGACAGGCATCCGTTGGATAGTGCCGTTGGCCTGTCAGGCGTGGATTAAAATTATTAAGTAGCTTCCGATTGTTCTATTGTTTGATTTGTGTAGTATCTCCTTTACGTGTATGCCACATGCTCCATGCCCGCCTCGAATTCGGGTTGTATTGAGGTCACTACATACTTAACCCCAAACGGTGACGATGATTGGTGGAGGTGTTGGCGCTTGTGTATCCATCTGGTGGTCAAGCCGGCGAGCCTCTCAATTCGCGTAAGGATATGGATCCCTGTTCGCCACGAACACAATCTGGGTTCTCTAGGGCATCGAGCCCAATTCTGCGCGTATACCCTTGTGGGGCGGGCGCGTAAGAGGCCAGCTGGTGGATGTAGGTGCTGAGAACAGACGCTCATGAAACTTGTTTCCGGCTCGAGATTGTTCCCCATGTTTATGCCACCCAGACTGCGCAGCTACAAACGCACTGCGATGGGTATCCAATCCACTGCACACGGCGGCACCTCCTCGAATGGCACAGGCATCGTGGCGTTGGCGCGAAAGCAGAATGGACTGAAGGGACAAAACAGCGAGTACCGTCGGAGGACCCAGGCTGGTGGGCGTGTCGACCTCTTTACCTCTAGCAGTCTCTTAGGGTGCGGTAGATTCGATCCAGTGGTTTACTTTGTTCGTTGCAATACTGACCTACACATTTCGGGTTAGGTCAGCAACATACTATCTTGATCCCTGGAGGAAATGATGACCAGTGGGAACCGGTTCCTGTTGGGCCCGCAATGGGTGAGTAGCTGCAACCAGTAGTACTAACTTGCAGTGATCGCCAAAGTTGCATGGTGCAATCACTGAATCTCTTATTCTTTGCTAGTATATGCAAAAATTCGGGGCTCGCAGGCGGTCATGTTGACTGTGAATCAATCGGATATCAGGTCGATTACACCACCATCGTACAGCTATGGTCGTTTATATTGCTGGAAATTTAGTCATGGGCAGCGCGCGCCCGACCCTCTGCGGCCGCCTTGCCTCCAGTCTCACGAAGCTCACCCCTCTCGTGCAAATCACGATTGTGAGTGCACTTTCCAATCACCTGGCGAGATATCAGATGAGGCCGAACAACTAGCTGCGAAACCCACCTTTTGCGTCTTGCCTACGATCTTGTCTCCTATATTCGCGTGTCCCTCGGGCAAATTTGGTTGACCGCCAATCGCAACACCACCTAGAATGAGTTAGAATCTTTCCACTTGAGGATATCAATGAGGGTCGACCTTCGGGAACAGGGGCGACGTCCAGTGGGCGTTCAGAGTTGAACGCATTCCTTCCCTCCGGAGTGGCTTGAGCTTGAGGGGCCAAGTCGCTGCCCCGGGGTGCAGGCTCTGCTGCGATTCTCCCCGGTGTAGGGGGCGGCTGGGATGGGTCGTGGAGTTGCGGAGTGTGGGAGGGGACAGACATGGTGCTAATGAACAGGTCAGAACTGGTCACTCGTATTTATCTGTGATCCTTTGGGAGTGACGTCAGAAATGCACGATGTCATTCTTTGTCAGTTTCCTCAATTGGCCCTCGCCCCACTGTCACCGTCGCCGCACCCGCACCCAACCGGATCCACCGCACTCTCCACCTCACCTTCCACTCCACTCTCCACTTCCACGCGCGCCAAACCAGACGCAATAATCGATCATTCGAACGAACTCACTCCACCCCGACCATCTCGCCAAATTTTCTATTTACACATTTACAGTAAACAAGTTCAATCGAAAGTATCGGATTTTGAACATTTTATGTAAAGTTCAAGTTCTGTTGGTCCATGATTGTTATGTAATCACAATTCATGCAGTACCAACGTTGACCATGACAAGCAAGAAGGAAAAGCCGTTGCACTCACTGATCGCTGGGACGACGGCAGGGGCTATCGAAGCGTATGTCGACAGTCTTGCCGAAAGTCCACTCGCTCAACGCGTTCAGCAAGTTTCGTGACCTATCCAACTGAATTCGTAAAAACACGCTCCCAGTTCGGTGGCCAGGTCCGTTCGTGTCCGTCTGCTTGCACATTCGCGCTTACTGTACCAGCGAGAAGCACCACTGACCATCATCCGCGCGACCATCCGCGAGAAGGGCATCACTGGTCTTTATTCGGGTTGTTCGGCGCTTGTCATCGGAAACTCCATCAAGGCCGGCGTGCGCTTCGTGAGTTATGACCACTTTAAGAGTATGTTGGCAGATTCGGAGGTCAGCACCTCTCTCCCTTTCTATTTCGCCTCCTCACACTACACAGGGCAAAGTCAGTGCGCCAAGAAGTCTTGTCGGTCAGTCCAGTCCAACGTCCCTCTGTCCACGTGACTCATCACACGGTAAGCTGGCTTGGGCGCCGGCATGGTGGAGGCCATCGTCGCTGTCACACCTTCTGAAACAATCAAGTGCGTATACCGCGTTCATTCCCTTTTTCCCGCCAACACCCACCCTCTAGAACGAAACTCATCGACGATGCCAAGCGTCCGAATCCCCAATACCGTGGTCTCGTACACGGCACCATGTCTATCGTGCGCCAAGAAGGTATCGCAGGCATATATCGAGGCCTATTTCCCGTCGTACGTCCACTACCTCTACATGTACTCTCCACAGCTTGCATCTCGTCCTAGATGATGCGACAAGGTGCCAATTCGGCGGTTCGCTTCACGACCTATACCACCCTCAAGCAGTTTGTTCAATCCACCGCACGCCCAGGACAACAGCTCCCAAGTGGGATTACGTTTGGTATTGGTGCCATTGCGGGCCTGGTGACCGTATACGTTACGCAACCGCTCGAGTACGTCATTCGTGCCCTTTTTCATACTCGAACGTACGTTTGATGTGTGGAGTAGTGTCATCAAGACGCGCATGCAGTCTCTCAGTGCTGCTCGCGAGTATAAAAACTCGTTCCATTGTGGTTACCGGATCTTGACGGAGGAAGGCTTGCTTCGATTCTGGACCGGAACGACGCCCAGACTAGCACGGCTGGTGGTGAGCAGTCCACTTGGATGTTGGTTCATGCAGAGAATAATTTTTGACCGCAGATGAGTGGTGGAATTGTCTTTACGGTATACGAAAACATCATTAAAGTCATTGGATCCAAAGCATAGAGTCTGTTCACTCGACAGTGGTATCGTACATCAGCTTTGGTTATCAACGCCAGTTCTTTCCGTCCTGCTCGATCAATATCTTGGTCAGTGTCGTCAACTCTGCCCACTGACGCTCTTCCAGTTCTGTGAGCCCTTTACCAGAGGCTTCCGCTCTCTGGACCGCATCAATGAATTTCCCTGCTGCCTCCTTTGCCTGCGGCAATGACGCATTGACAGTGTCTGGCGCGTATATTTCTGCCAGATGGGGATGAGACAGACGGGCGATCCACCACCTGAGCTGATTAGCCCGCCACGTAGCCAGAGACACACCGATGCTTACTTGGAATTCCAGTAGTCTGGTTCACGTCTGTGTGCGATGCAATGGAGATGATCCGAGTACGGGTCACCCTCCTGTGTTTGAGCAAGACTGTAGCAAGCATCAAAGTCATCATTTAGGAGGTGAAGGACTACGCGTTGCAGGGTGAGATCCGACGTGTGCATAGGATCGATCGTGGGCTCACCCGCACGGACGTTGAGGCTAGCGTTGAGCTGGTCAATTTCAGGGGTGAGGTTGGCGCACCAGACTTTGCTGGCAGTGAGTGGTGCAGGGGGTGACCTGGAGAGGAGGGTAGTGACCAGGGGGGAAGTGAGAAGGTTAAGCATGGTGATGTTGAATGCCGTGCGACGAGCTGGGAAGGAGTGCTCAGTCGTGTACGCATGGCGCGGCGAAATGCAAGATCATGTCGTCCATCTTCGCGGAGTGTCAATACCCAAGATAGACCCCACATCGTCGCCGTTGTCGAGTGTACGAATGAAGGGTGTGCTGCTACTCAGAGCGCCAGCAGAGGATGGACCGGATCGGTATGAGGTCGCGTTTGAGGCGAAGGGGTATGTACCGCTGTCCGTACCTGTGCTGGAGACGGCCCTCGTCCACGTTGACGAGCTCAGAGACGAGATCATCCGTGGGCCGGACGCGCAGGGTCTCTCTGGGGTGGTCGTGACGAGCAAGCGGACCATTGAGGCATGGTGCGAAGCCATGCGATCCATCCCGCCGCTGGCGGAGGCGTCTCAAGGTGTGTCATACTTACTATGCGCCGCTACGAATACGTGATCTCACACATACACTCTCATCTCAGCGGACTGGCGGACAGTCCCGTTTTACGTCGTCGGGGACGCGACGGCGGCAGCTGCATCCCAGATCTGTACCGCGTTCCCGTCCATGGTACATCTCGCGCCTGCGGAGAACCAGGTTCGCGGGGGCGCGGAGGCGGGCACGGGGGAGCGCCTCGCGGCGTTCATCTTGGCGGAGGGATGTCAGGGGAAGCGGATGCTCTATCTGACGACGGACAAGCGTCGGGAGACGCTCTCAGAGATGCTCTCCGCTGGAGGGGTCGCACTGGAGACGCTTGAGGTGTATCGCACGGTGGGGTCGTCTACGTTCCGGGCCGATTTGGAGGCTGCGTTGGAGAGGGCCCCAGCAGGCGAGTCGAATGCACGCCTATCATCTCGCACTGATCTGATTTCATTCGCAGATCCAACACATGGTGGGGATTGGGGATGGGTAGTGTATTTCGCGCCGTCTGCGGCAGCGTTTGTCACACCGATTTTGGGCGAGGTGTTTCGCCCCGACGCACTCAAAGTGGCCGTGATCGGCCCCACGACGGCGTCCTTTTTGCGGGACACGTTGAGGGTGCGGGTGGACGTGGTCGCACCCAAGCCGACGCCCGACGCCCTCTGCGGCGCCGTCGTCGCCTTTGACAACATCGCTTGAATAGCGTAAGTAGATGCCATTTACGTTGTGATATTGGTATTTGGTCTTGGCCCCCTTGGTGGCGTGACATCCTCACTTGTGGCATTCAATTCCTTTCACCCTCGGGTTTGCCAGTGGTGTCTCCTTCCGAGTCCAACTCTTCCACACTCTTTTTTTTCTTTTTTTCACGCCTCTTTTTTACTCGTCCTTTGGGGTGGCGGACCCATACACACACGTCTAGTCCACAGCATGAGCACTCCTCTGGCGAGGCAGGAATACAGTGCCATCGCGTCCACGTCCAACTCGAATTTGGCAGTCCCGCCAAGTCCACGCGTCGGTCGTTCCAGGTCACCCTCCGTATCGAGTCTGAGTGACTATGCGGAGCGGGGCTCTCTGGGGTCACCCACATTATGCAGGTCGCCCAGTCCATCCCCGTATCTCGTGAGTGCGATTCAGCAGTGTTCGTGGGTGTGCAGTGCTGACCTTCGGCATCTAGAACTCGTTGTCTGACCAGGTTGGTCGCATTATATGACTGTGGTGGTGGCGGTACTCAAAGAGACAAACAGTACTCGCTCAAGCCCAATCCTGCCGATTGGGGTGCGACAGCGTTAACGATGGGGACGCCCGAGCAGGACGATTACCTACATAATCCAGACCCAAAGCGGGATTTGAAGAGTGACCAAGGCGGGACCATTTGTACCGCGCGTGGGCTTGCTAATCTAGGCTGTCTATTTGTGCTCGCCGCCGGTTGCATTGCCCTCTTGTGAGTCCCGTCCCCTACCTTGTCCTGTCTCGATGCGATGGGTCATGGCGCGTATGTTTGCAGTATAGGTATGCGTAGTGACGTGCTTGTGTCCCATCTCTGGATATCATCGTTTGACAGGTTTTCCGGTCGCAAGTCATCTCTTGTCCACGAAGCAAACGACACAAGGAGGATTCAATCTGGGTGGTATCAATGCGACAGGCCAGCTCCCCGTTATTCCTGGGGGCTACGGTCTCATCGACGTCGACACACCCAAGGACGCCTACACCAAACAGTCGTACATGTCTGGCGACACGTTAGAGCTTGTCTTTTCGGACGAGTTCAACGTTGAAGGGCGGTCGTTCTATGCAGGCGACGATCCCTATTGGGAAGCGCCGAATCTACATTATTGGGGAACAGTGAGTGCGGGAATGGCGGTGGGTGGTGGGATGAGTAGGCTAATGGTTGTCGGCGTGACAGAACGACTTGGAGTGGTATGATCCTGCAGCGGTGACGACCAAGAATGGGGCGTTGGCAATTACGCTGAGCAAGCAAGACCCTGCCACGAATCACAACTTGACGTACCGGTCGGGAATGGCGAGTGCTATATGTGTCGCAGTCGCGTTGCATCCATACTGATTGATCGCGGTGCATATATGCTGTAGATTCAATCATGGTAAGTGTTGCGATTTGACGCTGGTTTGGAGTTGAACGTTGAGCGGCATGATGACAGGAATAAGTTTTGTTTCACAGGTGGATTGATTGAGAGTATGTATGCTCGATTCAACTGGGGTTATGTCTGATGTGTCGCTAGCTTCTGTCACCCTGCCGGGCTCGAACAACGTCCAGTGGGTGCATAACGCTTTTCTTGTGATGGTGTGCTGACCGATATGATTAGTGGTTTGTGGCCCGCCGTGTGAGTGCTGATCGCTTGCGATTGGGCCGTGTCTGATGACCTTGGAAAGATGGACGATGGGGAATTTGGGACGAGCTGGCTTTGGTGCGAGTTTGGAGGGTTTGGTAGGTCGTCTTCCCAACGTGCTGTCTGAGATTCTCGACATATCTATCTAGTGGCCATATTCGTATGACAGTTGTGACGTGGGCACGCTCCCGAACCAGACGTACCCAGGCCAGAGCTTGCCTCTAGCTGCCACTCAGAACGGGGATCCCGCGTATGGTGGTGTTTTGGTAGGCGATCTTTTTGACTTGCTTGTCACCGTTGTCTAATGTGCGACGCACAGTCATATCTTCCGGGCCAGCGTTTGTCTGCGTGCACATGTCCGGGCGAATCACATCCAGGACCTGTTCACTCGGACGGTAGCTATGTGGGCCGATCGGCACCTGAAATTGATATTTTCGAAGCGACTGTGGATAGCGGTATTGGCAAGGTCTAGTGCATGTCCTTATGAGTTTGATCGTTTCTCTGACGATGAGTTCCTTACAGGTGTCTCAGTCTGCGCAATGGGCACCGTTCGATGTATGGAACGCGTTTCGTTGCATTTGCTAGCGGCGTGGTGATTGATGGTATAATGCAGGCTGCATATGAATGGCTCAACACGACAAGCAACTACGCCATCTACGATCCGAACATTACAGTTCTCAATCCTTACATTGGCGGTAGGTGCAACGCACGATGGACCATATGATGCTAACTCCGGGCAGGGGCATATCAGGAAACCACGAGCGGCTTGACCATCACCAATCAAGATTGCTATGAGCTGGACCAAGCATGTTACAGCGTATATGGCTTTGAATACGTCCCCGGGTTCGACAATGCGTACATTACGTGGATCAGCGACGACAAGCGTGTCTGGACCGTGACAGCGGGTGGATTGGGACCAGATCCGCTCACGGAAATCAGCGCTCGGCCTATTCCCCAAGAGCCAATGGTACACCATATTTCCTTGTCATTTTCCTCTGCGTCGAGAATGCATGTCAACGTTGACGGTTTTCCTCTGTAGTATATCATCGCCAATCTTGGCTTCTCGGTCAACTTTGGTGGGATTGACTTTGTGGATCTTCAGCTGCCAGCAACGATGATGATCGATTATATTCGGGTATATCAGCCTTCGAGCGCGAAAAACATCGGGTGCGATCCACCCGAGTTCCCCACCGCTGCTTATATTGCCGCGTGCGTCTCTCTCTTTTCCGTGACTGAGACCGGCCGAGTTGATGGGGTGGTGACAGGTACGAGGAAGCGTATACCAATTTCAACCTGACCAGCTGGGTATCCCCGCAATATAATCAGACGGTACCCAAGAACAGGTTGAATGGCGGATGCTGACCGGTTCTAGCTCTCGATTTGTCTTTTTCTTTTATAATTCGGGGCGGACACACTGGATTCTATTACACGCACGAGACACAACACATGCTGGGCTACCGTTTGCACTGGGCTGGGTGGAACAGGGGTTGATTTTCATCACGTGATATATTGTGTGGTGTGGTCAGCCACTGGAGGCGCGAGGGAATGTTATTAGGATCTCCCTCACTTAACGTAGGATCTTGTCTAATCGTCTCTTATTGTACACAACCTACATATTCATCCCACTTTCTTTCATCTCGACATTACGCAAAAAACGGAGACGTATGCGCTATGCCTGCCAGCCCACGAGCCCACGTGTCGCGCGGGGCGACGTCGTCGTCGAGACCGTATGACCGCCGCTCGCCAACTGCCAGCCCCGCCCAGTCAGCGGACCCGCTGGTGTCCCGAACACCCGCTTGGCCCATCCAAGACCCGAATCCAGACCCACAACAAGACCCAGAGACCCCGCCAGACCACCTAGGTCTGCCCACCTACGCTGACTACAAACGGATCGAAGCCGAGTACCTCCAAAGCCTGAGCCCGCGGAAACGCGACAAGGCGCTCATCACACAAGTCATGTTTGACAAGATCTGGGACGTGTTACACCAGCCCGAGGCGTGTACGATCGAGACGCCTCAGTTTCGGTTTTGGGTGCGCAAGATGTTCACGTTGAGTCGGCCAATGTGTGGCGGGGACGGGGGATGGGGCGCGGTACATGTGGGCGGAATGTACCCAGACATGGTCCCGGACTCGGACACAGAAGAGACGGACCTCGAACTCGAACGCGCGATGGGGATCAAGGCGGACGTGCCTGCCGAACTCTTCAGCGCGGTGGTCCTGCACGAAAACAGGCCCGTGGCGATCATGGAACAGCTCTACGAGCTGTTTTGCTACTGTCACGTCCGCGCGGGGCATGGTGGGCGGGACAAGACGTGTGCGGTGATCCGGCAGCATTATTCGTGGGTGCCCAAGGAGCTGACGGCGCAGTTCGTCAAGGCGTGTCCGACGTGTGCGTTGAAGCGGAGTGGGCATGGACATGGGGTTGTCGGCGCGGGCGTGGGCGTGTTGATGCAGAAACGGGCAGTCAGGCAGAGGGAGAGAAAGGTACGTGGGACACCCTTGGGGGCTGAAGAGATGCCTGGGTCAGTGGTACCCTCGTCCCTGGGTAGCATGGGGTGGCCCATGACGGGGGGTCCACTCGATCCGGCGAACCCTGAACCGTGCAGTGTGCGCGAGCGCGAGTGGGAACGGGAACGGGAACGGGCGTGGGTTCATGCGCGCGAGGATGCCAGGATCACTGACCGGTCGAGCCTCCCTGTGTCGCCCGGGCGTGCGTCCGTCGACACGAGTGCCAGCAGTTCTAGGACGCGGTCCGTTCCGAACGAAGTTCCCCTCGAGGACTGCTTACCGGGTGGGTGGAGCGGTGATCCCCGATCCTTGACGGCAGACGCGTCTCCATTCCGAAATCTGTGCGATACGACGAACCGCTCGGTATCGAGAACGACTGGCTTTCCTAGGCCGTTTGCGGTGCACGAAAACGACAGGCTTCGGGCTCGAGATGAGCAGGAGGAAAAACACAGCTCGACGAGAACGGGACTTCCGTCGCTCGCAAGCGCCCTGTCGAACGAATCCCTCGACGAGAAGGCCAACCTGACCGGACTCGGACCAGAACCTGCTGGCGAGTGTCTCCCGTCCGTGTTAAGGCCGTTACGACTACAAGGTCCCGTCCCGTCTGGCACTGACGTGACTGCGGAATCAGAGTCAGAGTTGCCTCCGCCTCCGCCACTGTCCCAGCCCTATCTCTTCCAGATCGATCCGGTTCTGCTCTCGTTCAACTACCCGGGCCTGTCCGAGTCGAGCTCCGCATTTTCTGGGGCACAGATACCCCTTGCCCTGTCGAGCATTGCCAGCGCTGGCCCCGTCACTGCGTTGCCCTCGGACGTGCTTGCTACTCAAGGTAGTGGCATACGCCACGTCACGAACGTTGCCAGTACCGGTCCCTGCCGTCTCCCGCGCCGTTGGCCCTCGGACTGCATCGACGTGGAGAGCTTGAATACGCCTCGTGTACTGGATCCGTCCGATGAATGTCACGACTCGAGTTTGGATCACGGCGCGGCTTCAACGTACTATACGGCGCTGGCGCGGGATAGTTTTCGAACGCGTCGACGTGGATCTCACGGTCGCGATGGTCCCCTCACCATGCTCTATCATTGTTCGGCGGACGAGGTGGGGCAGGAGCTCGACGGAACGCTTTCCTTTTCCATCATGGCAGACGCATGATTCTACACCGCGACGACAATTGCACACACGTTTCAAAGGGCAGAAAATATTTTCTTTTTTTTTTTACATCTCGATTTCAATGGATGTAAACACATTATGGACATTGCAACATTTGGAATATGTACAATCATGATCATCTTCCATTCCTTGCGGGTAAAAAAACAATCCGAGTAACGATACTACGATTACACACAGTCAAGGTTGAATGAAGATTTTTGTCATAACGGTGGTGAATGGATAGAGAAACGTGAACTCGGGATGTTGGAAGACGGAAATCAAAGTCAAAGTTGCAGACCAGAACAACCAATGAGAACACTAAGTGACAAAAAGTGTGACAAGTAAAGCAGGGTAAGACATAAACAGCTGAATAGAAGATGATGAAAAAAGATTACAAGTGGATGGTAGGGTATGAAGAAAATTGTGAATATGATCGTGTTTCCCAGCGATGCGAGAGAACAGTGTGACGACCTGGGATAGAGGTGCCTGCCAATATCTTAACTCTGAAGATCTGCTCTCCTGGTCAAAGGCAGCGTCAGCGTATACAGTATGAGATGGGACGACAAGCATACGTACTCTCTGATGGTGTCGTACAAGAACTTGTAGCTTCGTAGGTTACCTTTCAAACGACGGATATCGAGACTATAGGTATCTTTAAGGCGATCTATCCGTGTGAGCTCAATCGAGAAGCGGACTTCGTCCCCTGCGTCCTGGGTGGTATCACCATAGATAGGTTCTCCAATACCCGACGGGGTGGGTTCTACAGGCGAAGACGCAGTTACAGGGTTCTCATCATCCAGAGACAACGAAGGGTGAGAGGAGGCCACCCCGGAAACCTGAGATGACTGCCTTCGCATGAGGAGACCTTTAAGCATCCCACCAGGGGAGGGATGGGATGGGATGGGAAGACCACGTTTGTCAACCTACAATCTTCATCAGCAACTCCAGAATGGGAGGCAGAAGAATGACTTACGCCATTAGACGCCGCTGATCCAACCATCGTGAACGCTGCTAACCCACTCCCACTTCCGACGGTGCCAAAGCCCAGCCCGACTGCACCACCACTCTTTCTCCTCTTTGCGCGGACGCATCTATACTTATAATCGCTTTCGGCCTTGATGTCCATACCCATCTCCTCCAAAACTTTGCAAACATGTTTGATAACTTCTGGAGGTGGTCGGGTCGTGATCGTGGTTTGATCAACAGCGCCATGATGGATGCGCAAGACGTCTTTGGTAGGCGTAGAAGCACTGAACTTCCATCCAGCCCTGGAGAACGAGAACGGGGTCTCCCCAGGGCCTGCAGATCGACCCTGATCTCCATTTCTGACTGGCTCCGTCTTGGAACTCGGCGTCGGAATCTGCGAACGCGACGATAGGTTTGTGCCAGCGCGCATCGCCACCAGATCAGGGGACTCCTCTCCATCTGGCTTGACGTTGCTTCTTCTCCTGAACCACTGCATAACGTTGCGAGCCTTCGTCGTCGATGCAGGCATATCATGGGTTTGATGTCCCTCCTTCGCCACGCTGGGGAATACTGTGCCACGACCGGCTTGGGAAGGAGAAGCGGTGGAAGACGGCGGCAATTGCTTCTCGAGGTCGCGGTTGTCCTTGGCAGGGCTCTCACCAACGGGAGTCTTGCCTTTCCGCGACTTAATGGTGCGGCTGAAGGGCTCGACCATAACTGTAAGAGTGTTCCTTCTGTTCTTCTTGGCCGAGTCGGTCGGACTGGATGAGACAGGGCTCAGGAGAGCACTCTTGGCAGTGTCGTCGGTGCTTGTCACCGTCGGCGCTGCCCTCTTCTCCTCCGCCACAGGCGTACCAGGAGCCGAGATTTCAGATGGGACACGGGATCGCGAACCATTGACGGCGGATTGGTCGCCATTCGTACCGAATATCTTGCCAAGCCCAAACTTGTCCACTGACAAGCCTTTGCGATGACGGCTTGACCCAGAACCTGAGGAGCCAGTGGCAGTGTTGACGGACTTGGAAGACTTGTCCTCCGCATGTGTAGTCGCAGAGGGACTGGCTGGAGAGATGGCAACCGAAGGTGTTTGGGGCAGGTTCTCGCGCAGCGCCGCAGAAGGAGTGAGGTGCGTCGTATCGACACGGGAGGGGGTAGGAGTAGATGGAGCAGGAGGAAGCGGTTTTGGCGTAGATGTCTCGGCATCGGTAGAGGGTACCGCAGAGGGCTTCTCTCCAGGCGCACGGGAGCTGGTGTGAGATCCAGACACCATACGATCGCGAGGTTCGACGCCTTGCTTGGAGCTGGGACGATCTGAAGATGGGTCTGCTCTTGAGGATTTGCCATGGCTGGACCCAGTAGCCTGTTCCTGAGGGTCGCCAGGGTACTCCACTTGAATGGTGTGCCGGAAGCCGCCGGTAGCTTTCTTTTTACCTGTATCTGTAGGAGGTTTTGCAGAACCATTGGGAGGGTAGGAGGTG
>JBBPNW010000780.1:0-13401 GCA_038091115.1 Rubroboletus rhodosanguineus
AATATTGAAGGAATCGCCCTCCAGCATACTTTCTATGTCATGTCCCTCAACGAGAATGTAATCCTAGGACTCCCTTGGTTGAAACAAACCAACCCTTCTATCGACTGGAACAAACGAACTCTCTCAATCAATGAGATTCTGGATCAGTCTAAAGAACTATTCTCTCTCCATTCGAAAGATACCAAACGACACGACGCCTTCTTCCTTAAATCCACCTCTCCCCCTCCAAAACACATTTATGTTAACGCTATCACCAACTCCCGCCTCTTTAAATATAACGATTGGGAAGAAGAATCTGCTTTTCTCAATCGCGCCTATGACAACACAATGATCCATCGTATTATACGATGTGGGTTGCGCTATATCCTGATGGGATCTCCAATCATAGCAAAGTTGACCACCGCTACCGAGTTAGCCATGGCTGTGGAAAAAGCAAAACCAAAGGTCTCCCTCCCCCCTGAGTATTCAGAATTTGCCTCCGTCTTCTCTAAAGAAGCAACTGATCATATTCCCCCGTCTCGACCCTATGACCACAAAATCAATCTCTCTGAATCTTTTGTACCCAAAGTGGGGAAGATCTACCTACTTTCCCCTGAGGAACGAACAGCCACTGAAAACTTCCTTGACAAAAACCTTAAAGCCAATAAGATTCGACCCTCCAATTCCCCCCAAGCCTCTCCTTTCTTCTTCGTTAAGAAAAGGATGGAGGACTCCGTCCCTGTCAAGACTATTGATATCTCAATGAACATACCATCTGAGATGCCTATCCCCTTCCTCTTATCTCCGATCTCATCGACAAGCTGCGAGGCACAAAAGTCTTTACTAAATTTGACGTGCGATGGGGATATAACAATGTTCGCATCAAAGACAGTCATCAATGGAAGGCTGCCTTTATCACCCACAAAGGCCTCTTTGAACCTACCATCATGTTCTTTGGTCTTACCAATTCCCCTGCAATGTTCCAACACTTTATGAATGATTCTTTTCGGGATATGATCTCTGAAGGATGGCTCATCATTTATATGGACAACCTCCTTATCTTCTCCCCTGATGAAGCGACTCATACTGAACGAACAAAACACGTTCTCCAATGCATGACCGAACTGGATCTTCACCTTAAACTAGAAAAATGCAAATTTGCCACTCAAGAGGTCGATTATCTGGGAATGATAGTCAAACCTGGGGAACTCGCTATGGATCCAGTAAAACTTGATGGAATCGCAAGCTGGCCTACCCCTACCAAGGTTAAAGATGTTCACTCTTTTCTTGGCTTTGCCAATTTCTATCATCGTTTTATCCCAGATTATTCCAACATTGCTCGTCCCCTTATCGACCTCACCAAGAAAAACCTTCCTTGGAGTTGGACTCCTCTTTGTCAAACCACCTTTGACCGTCTTAAAACTCTCTTTCTTTCAAAACCAATACTTCATCTTCCTGATCTCTCCGCTCCTTTCGCCATCGCTACCGATGCCTCTAAGTTTGCCTCTGGTGGTATCCTTCTTCAATCCGACTCCAATGGCGAATGGCATCCATGTGCCTATCTCTCCCAATCCTTCTCCCCTGCAGAGCGTAATTACGACATCTATGACTGGGAACTTCTTGCTATTCTTCGCGCCTTAAAAGCATGGCGACATTACCTTCATGGTTCTCCTTTTCCCATCCAAGCTTTCACCGATCATAAAAACCTTACCTATTTTCGACAACCTCAGAATCTTAACCGTCGGCAGGCTCATTGGCTTTTGGATCTCAGCGATTTTGACCTCAAGATGATCCATGTCCCTGGCAAATTGCTCTCTGGCCCAGATGCTCTCTCTCGTCGCCCAGACCGCCTTCCCTCCTCTGACGATGAAAACGAGGGCGTTACTCTTCTGCCACCTTCTCTCTTTGTTAATGTCATCGACGTTGCCCTTTCCCACAAAATCGCTTCCTCCTCTTCCTCTGACCCCCTTATCCTCCAAAGCCTCCAATCTATGAATGAGGATATTCCATTCGCCTTTCATTCTTGCTTGTCTGACTGGAAAATGACGGACGGCATCCTTACCTATCAAGGTCATGTCTACGTCCCTAATGATACCACCCTTCGCCATTCTATCCTCCACCGCTGTCATGATCACGAATCTGCTGGTCATCCAGGCTACCTGAAGACTCAGCAGTTGGTTGCCTCTGAGTTCTGGTGGCCTGGCCTTGCCTCTTATGTTTGCTGGTATGTTGACGGTTGTGCCATTTGTCAACAAAACAAGATGAATACCCATCCACCCTCTTCTCCCCTTTCTCCTATCCTGTCCTCTGCCTCTCGCCCCTTTCAGCAAATCTCCTGCGATCTTATTACCGATTTACCCTCTTCCTCCTCCTTTGACTCTTTATTGGTCGTGGTCGACCATGGCCTTACTAAGGGGGTAATTCTTTGTCCCACCAAGAAAACTGTAACCGCTGAAGGAATAGCCTCTTTATTTTTCCACAAAGTCTTCCTTCATTTCGGACTTTTCAACAAAGTAATCTCTGACTGGGGACCTCAATTTGCATCCTCCTTTGCCAAAGAACTTGGAAAACTCCTAAAATACGATCTCTCCCTTTCCACCACTTATCATCCTCAAACTGATGGAGAGACTGAACGAGTTAACCAAGAAATAGAAACCTACCTACGAATCTTTTGTGGCAACAATCCCACCTCCTGGGCTGAAATGATCCCTCATGCTGAATTCACCCACAATCATCGACCTCACTCCGTCACAAATCAATCACCCTTTTATCTCATGATGGGATATGAACCTCACCCTCTTCCAACCATTCTTGTCCAAACAAAACTTCCTGCAGTTGAAACCAGAATAAAATCCTTGTCAGCCGCTCGAGATGAAGCCTTAGCATCCCATGAGCTTGCCAGACAGGTAATGGCATCTTGTACTCGACAACCTTTTTCCCCTTTCAAAACTGGAGACAAGGTATGGCTCGAAGCCAGGAATCTCAAGCGATCCATCACCTCCCCTAAATTCACCCCTAAACGGGAAAGACCCTTCGTTATCAAAAAGGTCTTATCTCCTATCACTTATCAACTCTGTCTTCCCAAACCTGGCGCATACATCCCGTGTTCCATGCTTCCCTCTTATCGCCTTACAAAGAAAACTCCATTCACGGAAAGAACTTCCCATCCCCACCACCTGACCTCATTGATAACGAAGAAGAGTACGAAATTGATTGGATTATACTGTACGTCATAAAGGACCTCCTTCTTACCGCTCCTTCCTGATCCGATGGAAAGGATACTCCGCCAAAGATAATTCCTGGGTCCAAGAACGGAACTTGAAAAATGCGAAGTCTGTTCTCGCCAATTATAAAAACCTTCATCCCTCTGTCTTCCGCCCTTCCTCATTCTCTTCTTGACAACCATCTATGGCCATCAAACTCAACCAAACCCCTTCGTCTCCTACCTTGTCCTCTGTTTCCTCTATTCCCCCATCCACACTTGTGGATGATGTCTCTCATCCTGCTTCCCCTTCTTCTCTTGCTCCTATAGCTAATGATTACTACTTTTCTGCTATTGCTCACCCCCCTACTCCAGGAAATCCCGGTTACGTCCTTAATCCTCCACCCACTTCTGTCGCCAATACCCCCAGAGGAGTCCTTTCTGTGGACGTCCCTCTCTACGCCCATTGCATTCGTCCTGACTTCCCCGACGTCGATGACATCTCCACTCTTGACCATTACCTTACCAACTCTTGCTTCTCCCTCCCAATTGACGCCTTCCTCGATATGGGATCTCCTCTCCATGCCTTACAAAGGGCCTTCCTACAAACTTCGCGCCTTGCCCTTTTTACCAACCCAGTTACTCCCCACGCCCACGCTGCCTTTTATCGAAACACTATTAGAGATATCCAGCAAGAGCTTCATGGAGCCGTCAGCATTGCTCTATACCAGTTAGGGATGGTTGAATTCCTTTGTGACGTCGACCATTATATCAGCGAATTGGCTGGACACCAGCTTCCAAATACCCCATCCGCGTCATCTGAACCACTTTCTGAAGAAGAGCTGGCCATTATGGAATGTGTAGAAGCCATCTGGACTGGATACAAAGGACACGAAGCCTTACCCCCTTCTCACCCACATTACCATCAAGCTTGTCACCAATGTCACTGCTTAGGACATTTTCGTCCTGCGTGTCATTTCTACCAATGTCCTACTTGCTTCCGATGGGCCCCTGGTCATAATCAATCTCATTGTCCTCTTTGTCGTCAAACTCCTCCAGCCTCTCCTCCCTCCTCTTCCTCTTCATGTTCTTCTCGTTCTGGCACCTCTCCCTTCGCGCCTCCTCTTCCGGTTCCCACACCTCAGTGACGCACTACTACCAACTTTCGTCGCCAACCTCTCCACAGACAATCTCCGAGGTCTGTGTCCCCTTTCGACAATTACGATGATGCATTGGATGATGTTGCGTGGAGCAACATCACGGGGTCTCCTGCTGGGGAATACTTGGATTTGTAATTGTTTTCATCTTCATTGGTAATTTGACCCTTAGTAGGGGGGTAATGTTACAATTCTTTCTTCGTTTCCTTCTTCCTCTCAATCTATGCTATCTTTTTAAGACAATTCAACTATGCCGTTGAAGCCCCGCATAGTTATCTTTTGATTCGTCATTTTCTTCGCTGACCTTCTCTCTTCTTCTATCGATCAGTCAGCAAGTGTATTACTTCATCTTTCC
The DNA here is from genome assembly GCA_038091115.1 of Rubroboletus rhodosanguineus. NCBI lineage: Eukaryota > Fungi > Basidiomycota > Agaricomycetes > Boletales > Boletaceae > Rubroboletus > Rubroboletus rhodosanguineus. Next base: position 4,694 of record JBBPNW010000780.1, read on the forward strand.
ATATAGTTCTTCGCATTTCTTTCACTTAGTCATCTTTCTTTCCATCTTGTTCTCCAACATTCCATAGGCTTCTTATATAAATCTCTCTCTCCGACGATGTATTCCCTAACCTAGATCTACTCTAGAATATACCTCGTACATCGTCCCTTGGATCTCTATAAGTCTCCTGGCTACTTAAGAGTGCCAGCTTTGTCCTTTGAACCCTTGAACCACCGGTAGCCGTCTTGCTACTTGAACAAATGTTTAAGGAGACAACCTCTCTTTGCCTAAACCTCTGAACCCTTGAACCCTTGACCCTAGAGTCTACGCTTGTCCCTATCTGGGCCAAGCATAACAACGACCTTGCATGAACTGGACTTTGCAACTCTGTATCGTCATTATGACTCAACAGTAGCCAAAGTGAAATTGAGTGAAGTAAAGCTAGTTATGTCGCCGTGATTTTTCCAACACATGTGGTGTGGAATGAATGCCATGGTGGAACCACGTGACCTGAGTGTCTCGCATGGGTGTGGGACCTCATCCACTTTGCTGACTTTGATTTTGGATATTGCTAACAGAACCTTGTCTACCTCACTCACGCATTTATTCAATCATAGACACATCATTATCATTTTATCATGAGCGAGGATTATGCTAATGCATTTCTCAAAGCCGCAGCAAAGGAAATCACTATGGCTCTCCATCACGCTGTCATTGCGGGTGGCCTCGCCCAGTGGAATGCTGCGGTCGAGATAATATCAGTACAGATGGTATGTGGAAATGGTCATCTTTATAGGAATGACTGCTTAAGAATGGTTAGATGCAGGTCAAGGGATGTGTCCCACAGGCGACTTGGATCCCACAACTGCTGATTGCTATCAATGCATTCTGGCCACAGGATGTTCAAGAGTGGCCAGACTAGTACTGGATCTGCAAGCCTGACATCACAGAGCTGGAATGGCATCAATGGTGGGGATGTGTTGTGCCAGAAGATATGCAGGAAATCCTGCCTGCGTCTTTTTCACAGTCTGTGTTAGGAAAACGGAAAGTGGAAGTCAAGATGGAGAGTGAGGGAGAGGATATTCTGAATATGGACGATGGAGAAGATGCAGAGGAGGTGGCCCAGTGGTCGGAGAAGATGGAGGGAAAGAAAAAGGCGATGAATGGCCAGGATAACGGTGAATGCGGCGAGGGCGTGCTGCCTGGCCGCTCCATGGAAAGGCGGGGGATTGAGGGTGCAGCATGGCACCAGAATCTTAACAGAGTTCCAAGATCCATTTTGTGAAACAACCTTGAAGATCCTTTAGCAAAGGGATCCTAGGCTTATCACTAGATACTAGGGAGAGGACTTATGGAGGGGACTTTATCTCAAGGGAAAGACCAAGAGAACTAAACTGGAGAGCATCCAGTAGTTCCTTGGGGTGTATATAGTGTGGCCTGATGTGCACAGACCAAGCTGTACACTACTAAATGTGGACATATTGTAACGGTAATTAAATACGTGCTGCACACACATGGTGTGGCAGAATGGAAGAGAAGCATAGCATGGTGATTACTGTGGGAAAGAATGGAAGACATACAGTAATGAATGTGAGAATGAGATGAGATCTCGTGAGAAAGAGAATATAACTAAATAGGGAAAGAGGGTCTGTGAGCACGAGAGAAAGAGAAAGAAAAGTTACAAGTCTACGTCTATGTTGTGAGATTAGATAATCGTGTGGCTTTGATAAGATAAGATAAGATAAAAGAAATTGTCACTTCATTACATTTTGCGCCTACCAAGGGAAGCAATCACTCCATCAACTTCCCCAAATCACATAGCAGGCAAGGCTGATGTCCCACCCCTTTCTGACGAATGATGTGCCCAATGTGTCAAGATGGACAGGGCATGCATTTGAAGGGAGAAGGGCGGGGCATGTCAATCATGCAAATTGCGCAAGTGTGGATGCTCCCATGTGGCAGGTAAAGGGCGGCAAACAATGTCGCATGGCTGCACTCTTGCTTCAACAGGTAAATTCCCAGCGCGTTTGAGTTCACTGCCCACCCCTGGCCTGTCGTGTCCTAGCAACATGGCTTCTGGCCCTGCTTATGCTGAACGTGCACAGCCAGTTCCGCCTGCTAGCAAGGCAGATAGCTCAGCAACGATATGACCCACGGCCCTAGGGCCTCCGTTCATGAATAGGCCACAGGCAGCCCCCAGACGCAATGTAGACAGAATGCAAGAGGAGTTATGGCAACTGTGGATGAACATTGACCACCTTGCGTGGGAGCACCATAGGGCAGTTGAAGATATCACACCATGGGGAAACACATTTGAAGGGCTTCAGGTGGATCTGACTGCTTTGGTAGGTCAAACGGCCGCACTTCGCAATGAAGTGGACGCCCTGCAGCAGGTGTGTATTGAGATGGGACGGGTAGTTGAGGGTCTGAGGAGGGATGCATACGGAGGAGGAACAAATTCAGATGCAACTGGATTAGATCTCCTGTTTACATGGCCACAATCTGCTCCCACCCAATCACAGACCTCCTTCCGAATATGCATTCTGGCCACCCCTAGCCACTCCACCCTGGTTGATTGGTCTACTATGAGTACATCCATGCCATCTGAGAAAATGAACCCATCGCATCCAACCATTAACCTTTCCACAGTCCCACCTGATACTGTGGGGAGCCCTTGCCCCGCAACCCCTACCCTCCTGCCTGCAACCCCGAATAGGTCTTCCAATTGTTTATGCTTGATTGGAAGCCCAGTAAATGCCAACACAGAACAATCTGAAGCCACGTACACCTCTCTGGTCATAGATTATGCCAATGGAGACCCATGCCCTGCAACTCCTGTCCACATACCTGGAATGCCCGACATGTCTGTTGGATGTCCAACCATAGCGTGAATCAGATCCACAGTGGCACCTCTGGTAGTTAGTTACCCTAGGTTTGTAGTATTGAAGGCATCAGCTAAATAACACACACGATAACTTATTGTGGCTTATAACATATGAAATAAGGACAAGTAAAAATTCATTGCTGGAAACCTACTTCCTTGTCACCTTTGAAGCAGTTATGTTTCCCTTATGCAAGTCATTAAAAAGTACCTATTATGCATATCTGCTGTGACAATTTCAAGGTCAGTTGAACTAGCCCTAAAGTACCTCAATGATGATGGAGCGCAATAGGGTAAGTTGGCAAAGGTGTTAATGTTGCTGGACACATTGACAAACGAAGCACCCAATGCAACCCCGCTGGAGCCCACCGCTTCCAACAAGCTCCAGCCAACACGGAGGTCGCAACAACAGTGGAAACAATGACTTCGGTGACGGTGATGCCCTTGCCTTCTCGCCCAACTGGCATTCCCCTTGCACTTGCACTCGACGCGCCAAGGATGTGATACCACAATGCCTGCAATTGTGTGCACATTGTGGTGTCACATCACTTGCCCACTTGCCTTCCTCTCCCTAAGCGTGTTTTCTGACCGCCTGTGGATAATCTGGTCACTTTGTCTGACCCAGGCCTTACCCCACCTTTTTTCTACCATCAACAAAGAGTCCACATGACCACTCATGACCACCCCTTTGCAGTCTTGTCAAGCACCAGCCATGCACCGTTGTACGGGCAACGGTATCCATCACGACCCAATTCTGTCTTCCCCCTCCCAAAAACTCCTTGGCGTACTTTACTCCCCCCACCACCCCCAATCTGCCCTCACTGTCATATTCACTGTTGACTCCCCCAGTGAAACAACCACAAAGATCAATAGCTAGATCCTTAGGTCACGACACGAGATCCTAGTAAGAAGAGGTAGAAGGGAGGGGATATCACAAGGTCTTTATGGGGAAGAACCAAGTGAACTAGACTGGGGATGCCAGCCGTCGTCCACAGGGTTTATATAGTATTGGCATATGCGCACAGACCAAGCTGTGCATGAGAGTACATAGCTACATAGGTACATAGGGGGACGGAGATTAAATATATGCTGCACACACATGGTGTGGCAGAATGGAAGAGAAGCATAATGTGTGAATGAAATGGAAGCATGGAGTGGAAATGAAAAGAAGTGCATACGGTAATGAACGTGGGAACGAGATGGGATCTCGTGAGAACATTAATATGACTATAAGCGTCTGTGAGCATGAGGGAACAAGAAAGAAAGTTTACAAGTCCAGCGTATGTTGTGAGATTAGATAAATGCGTGGCTTGATAAGATTAGATAAGATAAGATCAAAAGAAAAGATAAAGAGTGAAATTGTCACTTCGTTACACCCAGCATCACCAACGTCACCACCCACTGCACTCGCGAAGACTATACAGCCAAGATCGTATCCACCTCACCATCACCAGATCTCACAAAGGCAGAAACAATTCCTGTTATTCACTCCTAAATGAATATGTTCATTTTCGCTTCGTCCCCTGCGTGGTAATTCAACAACCCTATCGTAGCTCACATTGGTCCCCTAGAATCATTGCCCTGAGGATGATATCTATTGTATACTCGCCACCTCCACATTGATCCCAGGCCACCTATATACTTACGGACCTATTGAGTCCTGGTTGATTGTTGCCGAAGGTATGTTTTTGTGCTGCAGGTCATCAATATGTTAGTCCTCAAACCGCAGTCACCAAGTCATTGCACTGCAGGGCATTAACCCACCAGCCACCGAGCCACAGGTGACCATATCTATGCCTGTTGCTCGTGAAGGGCACCTCCCTCCAGACGTTAACGATGATGGAGCCCAATGGACTGATGTGGTGGGCTGACTCTTCAACTCTGCTACCACCCGCCACATCTCCCCATACTGTGAATGTTTTGAGAACTTTGTGGATGTCAACCCGAAAACCTTTAACGCAGCAAATCGCCAGAAATCCTGTGCCACCAGGGTCGGTGAAACAATCATAGAGATCCCTAATGGTTATGACACATCCCAGCTTCGTCTTACCAAAGTTTTGTACTTACTAGAGGTTGGGTACACCCTTGTATCCATTGGTCAACTTGACAAGCTTGGGCTCTCGATGACCTGTGTGAACGGCCACTGCACCATTCAAGGGCCAGATGGCGACACAATCGGTCAGATCCCATGTACCTCAAAAGTACTCTATTGTGTGGTCCATAACTGCGACACCGCAAAAGCTGCCATGGAGACCATCACCATTATGGAGCTGCATTGATGAATGGGGCACATAGCACCTCTGTTGCCCGTCACCTAGCTGAAAAGGGACTCGCCAGCGGGCTTAAATTTGATATATCGAAGGACAAAGGAACCTTCTGCGAGTCATCTGTCTATGTGAAGGCCCCTAGGAAGCCTATTGAAGCAACCTTAAAGATCCTATAGCAAAGGGATCCTAGGCTTATCACTAGATACTGGGAAAGGGACTTATGGAAGGGACTTTTATCTCAAGGGAAGAACCAAGAGAACTAAACTGGAGGACGTCCAGTAGTTCCTTGGGGTTTATATAGTCTGGCATAATGTGCACAGACCAAGCTGTACACTACTACATGTGGACATATGAAGAACGGTAATTAAATACATGCTGCACACACATAGTGTGGCAGAATGGAAGAGAAGCATAACAGGGTGATTACCGTGGGAGTGAAATGGAAGCATAGACGGAAATGAAATAGAAGACATACGGTAATGAATGTGAGAATGTGATGAGATCTCATGAGAATGTGAATGTAACTAAATAGAGAAAGCGTCTGTGAACGCGAGAGAAAGGGAAATCAATGTTACAAGTCCACATCTATGTTGTGAGATTAGATAATTGTGTGGCTTGATAAGATAAGATTAGATAAGATCAAGGAAATGAAATTGTCACTTTGTTACACCTATTGACAAGGTTCATGAGGGGGAGCAAGCAGGAGAGCCTGGAGCTCTCGTCTACTCCAATGTCTGGGGTCCTGCACCAGTCGCTACAATTGACGATCGTCACTACCATGTTACCTCCACCTATGACAAGACACGACTCACCTACATGCATATCCTTCATTGCAAGAGTGACACCTTCACCACCTATAAGGCTTTTAAAGCCTGGCTTGATCAACAGCTATTCACCAAGGTGAAGTTGCTCTATTCGGACTGTGGCAGTGAATACCAGCAAAGAGTGTTCATTCTGTACTTGCAGCGCCAGGGTACCATGCAGCATTTTACTGTGCATGACACCCCTCAACACAACGGCGTAGCATAGTGATTGAATTACACGCTACTTGATCGCATTCGCGCTATGCTCCATGCAAGTGGGTTGCTGAAATTCCTATGGGGGGAAGCAGCTCATCACACCGTGTGGTTGAAGAATCGAGCTCCTACCAAGGCCTTAAATGGCTTGACACTGTACGAAGCCGCCTTTGGGAAGAAGCCTGACTTGAGTTGTCTTTGCAATTGGGGATCTGAGGTATATGTGACGGTGGAGAAAGGCGACAAGCTGAGCAGCCACGTTGAGAAAATTAGGTGGGCGTGCCCTGGTCCTGCACCATCACCTGCCTAGGGTTTCCCCATGGCCCATCTACAATCAAATCAGACTAAACTGAATCTGAAAAGACCCCCAATAGGTGGCCTCGCTGCAAGAACTGTCCCTCACCCTCTGAAAACACTTTATCTCCATACCCCCAAAATAGAAGCATGCCAAACTGCTCCTAATTAAGGAGAACCGATATGACATACATAAGCTGAGGCTCCAACCTCTCTCTGATTCTTGGCCACCTCTAACATAATGCAGCCCCCTTCTCCTACACCCCCCCCACACTGCCCCACCACCTGGCAGCTTCCCTATTGTCCACTTTACAGACCCTCTCCAGCCACTAAAAAACCTTGATAATGCAACTATAACCGCATGGTCAGCCATCCCACCGCTGAAAGCCCTGATACAAGTGTTTGGCTTCAATGGTAACCCCATGTCTGGATGGCTCCCCATACTTACCACCCTCCTGCACACGCACATCCAGATAATATGTCAATCCCACCCCCCCATGAATCTGCAGGTTACCCCATCACCCTTACTTCCTCCTGCGGCCTCCACGGCACCCCCTGCAGCAAAGTCGTTTTTACTCCATAATGTTGATGCCACCCAACTGAATATACTCTGTAATCAAAGAATCTGGTCCTTCCACGACATCACCTTCCACATCCTCGACTTCCCCCCCACACCCCAACTGCTCCACCTTGTCTCACTTGCTATAATATATACCCGCCAACTAAACCAAACCAGCTTCTCTCCATCCTTGATGCCATGTGGTTTACCCCAATAATTAGAAAAGAACTGTCTAACATCATCCCTGTGAATCCAGTCACTGCCCCATCCCCTCTTGAACACTTCAGGGCAACCATCACCCTTGAAGAATTCAAATACGACGCCACTGTCCCTGTCCTCACCTTCACAATGCCACACCCAACCGTCTTCAGCATCACTGCACTCCCCCCCCTCTCACTAGCATGGACACCTGGCCTAAATTACGAAATACCCTCCACTCCATCAATTACAAGGAACTCCTCCCCCAACACTCCATCACGGTTATCACCCAGATAACCTGCACTATCTGTCATGGAGCTACCCATAACGCTTCCCCTTTGCCCCTTCCCCTCCATTCCAGCCTGGTATGATCCCAGACCAGATCATCCAAAGCCCCCCTCCATCATTCTTACCCTAACCAAGCTTGATCTCGCACAGAGATACTGGAAAACAATTGCACAGGAGCTGAGTATTAGATCGGAAGTGGAATCTCTCTACCAGTGACTACCTCACCGCTACGCATAATTTCCGCAATCATACCCTGTAGTAATATGCCAAAAAAACCCCTTCTCATCCTAAACCTGTCAGCTACGACCCTAAGATCATAAGTCTAGACCATATCCAGTCGTCAAATTGCAGGTCACCAATCCACAAGTCATTGCACTGCAAGGCATTAACCCACCAGCCAACCGGCGATCATATCTATGCCTGTTTTTTTTTTTTTTTTTTTTTTTTTTTGAATCCATTTATGTCCATTGGGGTAAGGAACCCTATGTAGGACAATACTTGTCGTGTGCAGAAAAGCTGCCTGGCTAAGCAATACGTGGGTAGAGGTCCAGCATGTGTAGTACTAACATACACTCGGGCTGCCCGGGGGCAGCCAAGTGTGGGGAATGGGAACGCGACACTAAAGTATAGCTAAAAGGTAAAGAACCGTCAACTTACATTCCGGGCATGCGCAGGACTGCGATGCCACTCCACCATGGTCGAGTAGGGAAAGGTAGGGGGAACATGCAGGACAGGGGGCCAAAGGGGGGTTCAGGTGCCTGGGAAGGTGGAGTACTAGGGGTTGGAGCGGCCAGGGCGAGTGGGGCGGAGAACGGGAGGGAGGAGCGGATTGATGCCGGGAGGAAGGGTGCGTGCAAACACGGCGATGGGGTGGTCGCATGGAGGAATGGATAGACAGACGGTACATGAGTCAGGCGAGTGGAGCACGGCGGCGACCCGAAGATCCCCATTCGAGTCAATGCCCAAGTACATGGGTATGCTCGACGTAAACTGGACCATGGTTGCCTGTGGGACATCCTCTGGGAGGGCGTGGGTGAATAGGGGAGTCATCCCTGAGTTGATGTGGTGGAGATAAGCTGGGCAGGCTGTGTGGTCCAAAACAAGTTGGATCCACAGGTGTGAGGGAGGTGCGGTGCGGCTGGACACAGAGGTGAGGGAGAGGGCGGGGGAGGAAGGGCGGTGGATAGCTGGCACCACTGTGGGGGCAGTGCGTGGGGAAAGGGGAG